>ML387274.1:0-55677 GCA_005239525.1 Nicotiana knightiana | reverse complement strand
ATTTGAAAGAGCAGTACTTGGGAAAATATATTTTGAACATCACGTATTTTGATGATATTTGAACTAGCAGTACTTGGGAAAATATATTTTTAACATCACGTATTTTGATGATGTTTGAAAGAGCAGTACTTGGGAAAATATATTTTTAACATCACGTATTTTGATGATATTTTAAAGAGCAGTATTTGGGAAAGTATATTTGAACACCACGTATTAGAAGAGACTATGTTTTAAAAATTTCTCTTTATAAAAAATATATAAATATACATTAACAGAAAGTATGTTTCGAAGAAGAAATATCTCTATTCCGAAATGATTATATCTTTAAAGTTTTCAAAATGAACTCACGATTTAAAGGTTTCCACACGAAGATTTGACCAGTTTTATTGAGTTATTGGCTAAGGCCTGACGTGAATAAATTGATGCAGTGCTTAGTTGCTTGTGTTTTTTTTGGGTTGTAATTCCTGCCATTTGGATTGCATCCTTTACATTCTCTTTGCGTATTCCTATTATGCTGTCTGTTGATCGTGATTATTGAATTGTCTTCCATATTATTCGATCGTATCGTTAATTACATTGACAAATCTTTAGATAGATATTTTGGTTCGGTCATTTATACATCTATTCCTTTTTACTTATTAGACCGGTGGTGTCTTCACTAGTCCTCATCACTACTTCACCGAGGTTAGTCTTGATACTTATTGGGCACCTTTGTGGTGTGCTCATACTACACTTCTGCACATTTTATTGTGCAGCTTCAGGTTATTGTTGTTGGTAGTTGCGCAGATCGTTGATGAGGAGACTCAAGGTAACCTGTTGCTGCGTTCGCAGGCTTCAGAGTCACCTTCCTGTTTTATTTCTATTCAAATGGACTTACTTATTCCTAGACAGTTGTACTTAGATTTGATAGAAAGATTTCGTAGAGTTTATGACTTGTATTTACAGGGTTTTGGGAAATTATAAACATTTTCAAGAATTCTACTTTGAAATTTTTAAAATTCCTTTATTGTTGTTGTTGTTCAGTGGAAATCTTAGGCTTACCTAAGACTACGTGCCATCACGATACCTAATAGAGGGAAATTTGGGTCGTGACAAGAATGTAACGACCCGACCAGTCGTTTTGAGCTCTAGCGCATCGTTCAACAGTTTGAGGTCATGAACAGCTTCATCTCAAGTATTATTACTCGTAGGCGTGGTCGGAGTTGAATTTCGGGATGTTCGGAGTCAATTGAAAAGAAAATTCTCATTTTGGAAGCCTTAAGTTGGAAGAATTGACTAAGATATGAGTTTGAAGTAAACGACCTGGGAATCAGGATCTAAAGGTTCCAGAAAGTTCGTATGATGATTTCGGACTTGGGCATATGTTCGGATCGGGTTTTGGATGACCCGAGGGTGTTTCAGCGTATATTGTGAAAGTTAGCAATTTTGAAGGAATTTCATCAATTTGGGTTGGAAGGCATTTCAGTGATATTGATTTCCGTTTGGGATTCTGAGCCTGGGAATATCTTCGTATTGTGATTCTGGAGTTTGGAGCGCGATCGGAAGTAAATTCGGATGTCTGTATGTGATTTTGAAGTCATTTGGCTAAAGATAGAAGTTTGAAGGTTTTTGAGAAACTCGACCGGAAGTGAAAATTTTGATATCGGGGTCGGAATGCGATTCCAGAAGTAGGAGCAGGTCCGTAATGTCGAATATGACTTATGTGTAAAATTTTAGGTCAATTAGACCTGATTTGATAGGTTTGAGCGTCGAATGAAGAAGTTTGAAATTCTTGTTTCAATGTTATTTGATGTGATTTGAGGTCTCGAGCAGGTCCGCATTGTGTATTGGATCTTATTGGCATGTTCGGTTTGGGCCCCGGGGCCCCCGGGTTTTAACCGGATGAGCCTCGGACCAAGTTTGAACTTGGAGAGCGTAAATTGAAGCTCCCAGCTCGTGGTGTAATCGCACCTGCACTTGGATGGCCGCTGGTGTGAGCTCGTGGATGCGGGGCACGAGTTGTAGAAGCGAAAAGGCATGGGTTGGCCAAGAGCTGCAGGCGCGAAGAATTAGCCGCGAATGTGAAGACTGTAGGCGCAAAGGTTTTGCCGCGGGTGCGAAGATCGCTGGGCAGTGAGTGTTTAAAGCTGGGGTTCAAGCATTTTCGCTCAGTTCTTCATTCTTCGGTGATTTTTGGAGCTTCTTGAGAGGGATATTCACATAGCAGCTTGGAGGTAAGTCAATCCCACCTATTCCAAGTTAATTACTTGGATTATATCTCGATTTTAACATGGAAAAACATGAAAATTGTGGAAAAATTGGGAAATTTTTGAAGAAAACCAAGAAATGGTATTTTGGATTTCTACCATGAATTTGAGCATGGAATTTAGAATAAATTGTATATTTTAACTAGTAAAGCTATGGGTAGAATCTATCTTTGCGACATTTCGGATTCCGGGTAGGTGGGCCCGAGGGCATTTTTGTCAGTTCACTGAGCGGAGTTAGGAAATTATATAATTTGAATTTTTGCAAATATTAGAGTACATTTTCATTGGTTCATCATTATTTGGATAGTTTTGGGGCGTTGTGCATCCATTGGAGTCGTCGGAAGGGCTTGGAATCCGGTTATGGAATTTCGGAGCGAGGTAACTCTCCTTTCTAACTTTGTGAGGGGGAATTGTTCCCATAGGTGAACTAAATGAACACATTCTATTAGTTTCAGGGGCTACGTACTCACGAGATGAGGGGAGTCCGTGCGTAGCTACTATTATGCCATGTCCGGGTAGCCTAGGACCCACTAGCATGCTTTACTTGTACTTGTGACCTTGTCAATAAAATATTATGTGATGATTTCAATTAGTATCTAAATCTTTGAGAAGGATGGGGTTTACATTTCTTAACCACCTAGATGGAGCATTGATTCTTCCTTGGATGATTATGTTTCGGATAAACCTATCGAGTTTGGAACCCTGTCAAAATTAGCAAGGAAATCTCCAGAAAAGTTTTAAATATTATACTCATGTTTATTAAAAGGAGAATTTTATCACTTCATTAAATAGCTAATTGTCCTGATAAAAATGTGGTTTATTGGTGTGAATATGTGTAACTTCGGGTACCTTAGTCGCATGTATGATTCGCGAGCAGGATGACCATGTATTTATGCATATTCCTATGAGCACCTGAGTCGCAATTATGATTCGCGAGCAGGTTAGCCTTAGTATTATTATGTTGACCGCGTCGCATGATTGATTCGTGAGCGGGGAAAATATATGCATCTATGGTTCGGGCTGTTCGACCCTTGGCAGTGCACAATTTATGTTTGTGTTGGTTCAGGCCGTCGACCCTCGGCATTGGTTGCACACAATATTTACTGCGTATTTCCTGTGATTTATACATGTTTATCGGCCTAAGGAAATTTTAATGGCCAGTTATGAGGAAGGAGAATTTATGTGTAAAATATGAAATAAGTCTAATGTTTCTTATCCCGGATTATGATTTAAATTGTCAACTAAAATGACGAAGATTTAAAGTGTTAAATGTGGAAGGAGTTGATATTATTAATTCATGATTTTAAGAAATTGTCTATGAAATTCATGCTTAGTGTCGCACTTGAATATATTAAATTGACCTATAGCAAGTGTCTTATTCGACCTCTCGTCACTACCTCTCTGAGGTTAGGCGAGCGACTTACTGAGTACACGTTATTTTCGTACTCATGCTACACTTGATGTGCATTTTTATTGCACATGTACTTTCATAGCGATGAGGCTGGTTTGGAGACTTAGGCGAGCTGCATCATCCCGAGGCGATCCGCAGCTGACAGAGTCTCCCTCGTAGAGTATTCATTTTGATTTAAATTCCATTGTCCAATTTTTATCCTGGAAAAACTTTGTAATGATTGTATAAATTCATAGAAATTTCTCATGTACTTGTGACACCAGGTTCTGGGATGTGTTTGGGGCATATTTGCTAAAATAGAACATTTAAACCATTGTATTTATTTAACGGATTTTATTCAGTTATTATGTAATAAAGTGAAAGGTATTGATTTTCATAAATGCTAAAACAGGAAAATTTCAGTTAACAATTTGATGATTGGCTTGCCTGACAATGATGTCCGGCGCCATCACGACCTTATGGATTTGGGGTCGTGACACTACAAATCAAGATTTAGAAGACTTTAAAATTCAAATTAATGAACTCATGAATTTAGGTGTAATAAGGAGATTCACTTCTAAGCATAGGTCAGTTGCCTTCATTGTAAGAACCCATAATGAAATAATAAGAGGAAAAGCAAGGATAGTAATAAACTATAAAAGACAATAATAATACTAGAACATACAGATATAAGCTACATGATAAAACAAAACTGATAAATAGAATACAAGAAAAAAGGATATTTAGTAAATTTGATTGTAAATCAGGATAGTAGCAAGTAAAAATGCATGAAGAAAGTATAGAGTGTATAGCATTTACTTCTCCAGAAGGGCATTTCGAATGGCTAGTCATGTCGTTTGGACTAAAAACCGCTCCACCAATTTTTACACGAAAAATGGATAGCATATTTGGAGAATGTAAAAGATTTGTTTTAGTCTATGTTGATGACATATTAGTATTTAATAAAGATATCAAACAACATTTAGGACACCTACAGATAATATTTAGATTATTTGTAGATAATGGTATAATAATTAGTAAAAAGAAGATAGAATTGTGTCAAAATTATAAAAATCTTTTAGAAGTCGTTTTAGGAGATGGAAAAATTAAATTACAACCTCATATTGCTAAAACGGCTTTAGAGATGCCAGGTAAATTAGACAATATTAAAGAATTACAAAGTTTTCTAGGTATAGTAAATTATGCACGAAACGTTATAAATGATCTAGGAAAAATAGTAGGACCTCTATATGCTAAGATAGGCTCTACAGGATAAAAGTATTTTAATACCGAAGATATTAAATTAGTACAAAAGATTAAAGATAAAATAAAAAAACATCCTGACCTAAACATGCCTCTAGAATCAGATTAATTAATTATAGAAACAAATGAGAGTTTTGAAGTATGGGGAGCTGATTTAAAAGCCAAACCCAATAAGTATAGTGATAGAAGTACATAAAAGATATGTGATTATCAAAGTGGTAAATATAAAGAAAGAGGGAATATGCGTAGTATAGATGCAGAAATATTAGCTGTAATATATGGATTAAATATTTTCAGATTATATATATTAAACAAACAAGAAATTTTAATAAGAACTTATTGTGAAGCTATAGTTAAGTTTCACCAATAAATAGATGAGAAGAATAACATCAGAAGAAGATGGTTGAATTTCATTTATACTATATCAGTCTAATACATTAAATGAAAAGATAATAATTTAGCATATCAGTTAAGTAGGTTAAAAATTACGGTCAACTAATAAATATGTTATACCTTTACAGCATGAAACCAACTGCACTCAAGAATGAAGACAAGGGAAAGGGCATTCAAGTCTCACCCTGAGAAAAATATTTTCAGACAATGTTAGGTAATCTCCAATTTAAGCCGCAATCTTTAGTAGAACATGCTGGTATGAATAGAATAAGTTTCGGAAAACATAACTTAATATTATTTCCACCCTCAAACATGACATTTAGAGTTCTACTAGAATGCGTCATAGATGGACCACATAGATGTTTGATTGATAATCTATGAATTGCATATAATGAAAAAGATACTAAAAATTTTATAGCAGACATTACTGCTTTATTTCAATATTTTACAGACAAAAATCAAGAAAAAAAATTTAAGTATTACGTAGTTATACATGGAAAAGCAAATGGTATTTTTCAGACATGGTTAGAAGTACTTGACTCTATTAAAGATTTGGAAAAAAATCCTCTTCAAAAGTTTTAATGATTTTACTGAAACATTAGAATATGCACGAGGTATATTAGGACCAAATTACTATATTTCTCCATCACTCCGGCAAAACCCAGGAGAAACCCCACAATACAATATCCAAAAAATCACAGATAAAATAATTTTTCGTGATCATTGCTCTTCAATGATTGAATCCTTCAAAAGAGTAAACCAGAAGAATGACATGCTGCTACAAGAAAAAGCAAGACTAATGGAGCAAGTTAAGGCACTAGAACATAAAATACATGCAGTAAAGTTCGAATTGCTACAATCCAAGACGTAAGTAATTCGACAACAAGACCAAGAAATGAGTTCTCCATCTCAAAAAAATGGAGAAGAGGGTGCACATTCCTCAATAAATTTAACAAAATTCACTGTATGAGATAGAGATACAACTAGTCCGATTGAAACGGTAGCTGGTAAAGTCTTATCAAATCCGTTTATGGCTGTCATTTTGCCAAAAAGTGAAGATAAAGAATCATCAAGCTCATCAAGATGAAGGCTACCTAGAACATTGACACAAGGGGAAGCATTAAAAAAGAGAGATATAAGTTCAAAGAAGAAACAAAACTGAGAAAATCGAAGACATAATTAAACAGACACTAGAAAAATTCTTTCAAGAAAAAGAAAAGCAAGGAAAATATATGGTTGAGAATCTCAGTCCGGAAAGATCAGGAGATGAATATAATTACAAATATGAAAACTTAAACCATCAAGATGTTCAATACCCAGATGATTATTGTGGTCCGTAAATCATAAAAATAAATAATGACGGTAAAATAAGTAATAAAACTATCAATACCCAAACGTAATAACGGTAAAATAATAAAGGTGTAATGTAAATGTAAAAAGGTAAAGGTAAAAGGTAAAATTTATGCGGTAAAATTTTTCGGTAAAAAGTTAATCTTTTGTAGTAAGAATATTTTGTATTAAAATCTTATGTTAAAAAAATCCTACTCGGTACTCTCCCTCTCTTAATCTGTAGACATGGTGTTACATTCTTACAAATGTTATGAACTGAAAATTATCCCTTCTATATTTTTTTAATTACTATGTTCATCTCTTCTTCCCAACTTTTTAAAGAAACAAATATTTTCCTAATACTTTTTTCTTTAACCTTTCCCTGGTCACAGTTAAATGTATGTACCCATGTTAATCACCTTTGTGATAATTTGTTGGGCTTAACCGGTTTCTCCTAGGAATTTATAGGTTAATCCATCAAAATTATTAAGAATTCGGAAAGAGAATTATACTAAGAGAATTCGCTAAACAACATTAATTTAAAACATAACAGAGTAAATAAATGCGGAAGTTCATAATGATCCAAATATTCATACACAACTACCTAGAGTCTGGTGTCACAACTCACGAACTTCTAAGAGTTACTACAAATACCGACTGAAGAAAAATACAATTGTTTACGAACAGAAGAAACAGTAAACTGAAGTAACTAGAAGGAGACTCCAGGGTCTGCGAACGCCAACGGATCTACCTTGGGTCTCCTCTGGGATAGAAGTCAGAAACTCCACACAGGATAAACTCGGTCCAATAACGTGATCTGCACAGAACAATGCAAAATATAGTATCAGTGCAACATACCTCATGTAGTGGTAACTTCCTAGCATAACATGGCGAAATACTGAGGAGGCTCGGACAAGGCGACAACATAAAATTGTGCAGATAAACAATGTATGGGGATAATAACAAATAATAGAAGCAACACGGCGATACTAAGAGGGGGAGAATATGATGGGGGAGCTACAAGATCATGAGAATGGTAGCAGTAAAGAAACACATCAACAACATACATTGCACCAATAGAAATATTAAACATAGCAAAAACAAGTGCACTGCATCACCCTTCGTTCTTTTACTCTCATCCTCACCATAGTAAATGACAGAACTGATGATAATGAAGATGAAATGGCATGGCATCACCCTTCGTGCTTTACACTCTTCCTAACATGATGATGATAATAAATATGCAATGGAAAGGCATCACCATTCGTGCTTTACACTCTTCCTCACATGATAATGATAATAAATATGCAATGGCACGGCATCACCCTTCGTGTTTTACACTCTTCCTCGCATGATAATGATAATGAATATGAAATGGCACGGCATCAACCTTCGTGCTTTACAATCTTCCTCACATGAAAATGATAATGAATATGAAATGTCACGGCATCACCCTTCGTGATTTACACTCTTCCTCACCCAAACAACGAAAAGCAATAACAACATAAAGAATATCTAGTCTAAGCTTGAATAATACGAATAAACAATACAAAGATCACAAGAATGAGACTCACTCACATGCTAGGACTCGACAACAACGCATAACAAATAGGCAACAATACCTAATCCCTCAAGCGAAGGTTAGACGGAACACTTACATCAATATGCAGGCCACTCGCTGCTCAAGTACCATTTTTCCTCTAGAATTCACCTCCAACATGCTCGTATCTAGAATTAATTTGCTTAATATCATCAATTATCGCTAAAGCAATCAATTTCAATGCAGAATTATAGAGTTCTCAAGTTTGCCCAAAAAAAAGTCAAAAATCGACCCCAGGTCAGCTTGGTCAAAACCCGAAATTAAGACAAAACTGGATCACCCATTCACCCCCGAGCCCGGATATATAGTTTGTTTTGGAATCCGACCTCAATTTGAGGTCTAAATCTCCAAATTTCAAAAGACCTAATTATTACCCAAAAATCCCCAATTCCACCATGAAAACCATAGATTCTAGGTTGAAATCGTGTACAATGAAGTGAAAGATTGAAAGAAATGAGTTAGGAATCACTCACCTGTGATTTGGGGAAGAAGTTGCCTTTGAAAAATCGCCTAAGAGGTTTCTAGTGTTTTGAAATGTTGAAAAATGAGAAAAATCCCGTATAAGTAGAGACCCATCATCTGCAGATGTCGCATTTGCGACCCGAGCTTCGCATTTTCGAAGCTCACAAATGCGAGAGAATTATCGCAAATGAAAAACCTACGCATTTCTGCAGGCATCGCAAATACGAACGTGGGACCTTCGCAAATGCGGCTCTATTATCACAATTGCAAAACTACCCAGTCAAACACCTTGCTCGCAAATGCGAAACATCATCGCAAATGCGAGGTTCGCATATGCGAGCCAGGCCTCGCAAATGCGACACCTGCAGACCTGAACACACACCAGCAATTCCTTCTAAGTCTTTTACACTCTGTAGCCTATCCTAAACTCACCCGAGTCCTCGGGGCTCCAAACCAAAAATGCACACAAGTCTAAAAATATCAGAAGAACTAGCTCGTGTGATTAAATAGCCAGAATAACACCTAAAACCACAGACTTAGCACAAAAACCTATGAATTTCTCTAGAACACTTCACAATTACTATTTTCTCAATCTGTCGTCCGAATCACGTCAAATCAGTTCCGTTTCTCACAAAATTTCACATACAAGGTTTAAATAGCATAACGAACATATATCGGGCTCCAAAACCAAAATACGGGCCCGATACCAACAAGGTTGAACGTTAAGCAAAATTTTTCAAAATTCATATCTAGAGCTAGGGACCTCAGAATTCGATTCCGGGCATACGCCCAGGGTCCCATATTTTACTACAGACTCACCGGGAGCGTGAAAACATGGGTTCGGGTCCATTTACTCAAAACATTGACCGAAGTCATCTAAAAATCTTTTTTAAGGCCAAAATCACTGTTTCTTCCATTTTTCCACATAAAGGCTTTTCAGAATTTCTCCCAGACTGCGCATGCAAATTGAGGAGGGTAAAAGTAATATTTTTAAGACTAATGAACACAAAATAGAGTCATATAATATGAGATGACCCTTTGGGTCATCATAATCTCCACCCGTAGAATGGCTACAGGCTCAAACTAAAGGACTACTCTTCGACCTCAACTGACGAACCTGCCGGTGTAGAATGGCTACAGGCTCCTCCTCATAAGTTAGTTCCTTGTCCAACTGGACAGAGCTAAAATCTAATACGTGGGATGGGTCACTATGATAGTTCCGGAGCATGGACACATGGAATACTATGTGAACTGATGATAACCTTGGAGGCAACACAAGAATCTCAAAAGGCCTGATATGCCTAGGGCTCAACTTGCCCTTCTTTCCAAATCTCATGACACCCTTCATGGGTGATATCCGAAGCAATACTATCTCCCCAACCATGAATGACACATCACGAACTCTACGATCGACATAACTCTTTTTCCTAGACTCATTTGTACGAAGTCAATCCTGAATAAACTTGACCTTGTCCAAGGCCTCCTACACTAGATCTATACCCAATAATCGAGCCTCTCCCGGCTCAAAACATCCAAATGGCGACCTGCACCGTCTACCATATAATGCCTCATAGGGATCCATGTGAATGGTCGTTTGGTAGTTATTGTTGTAGGCGAACTCTACAAGGGGAAAAAATTGATCCCACGGTCCTCCAAATTCTATAACACAAGCGCGGACCATATCCTCCAAGATCTGAATAATACGGTAGGACTGCCCGTCCGTCTGAGGATGAAATGTGGTGCTCAGCTCCACCAGTGTACCCAACTGACGCTACACTGCCCTCCAGAAGTGTGAGGTAAACAGCGTTACCTCGATCAGAAATGATAGACACGGCCACACCGTGAAGACGGTCGATCTCCCATATATAAATCTCTGCCAACCGCTCTGAAGAATAGGTAACTATCACCGGAATGATGTGCGCTAACTTAGTGAGCCTATCCACAATGGCCCACACGGCGTCGAATTTCCTTTGAGTCCGTGGGAGCCCAACAACAAAGTCCATAGTGATACGCTCCCACTTTCACTCAGGAATCTCCATCTGCTGAAGCAAACCACCGGGTCTTTGAAGCTCATACTTCACCTGATAACAATTAAAGCCCGAGCCACATAAGCAACTATATAATTTTTCATCCTCCTCCACCAATAATGCTACCACAGGTCCTGGTACATCTTGGCAGTGCCCGGGTAAATAGAATACCGAGAACTGTGAGCCTCTTCAAGGACTACCTCACGAAGCCCATCAACATTAGGCACATATACACGACCCTGCATCCTAAAACTATGTCATCTCTAACGGTAACCTACTTGGCACCATCGTGCCGAAATGTATCCCTAAGGACCATCAAGTGAGGGTCATCATACTGCTGATCTCTGATACGCTCAAACAAGGAAAACCAGGCAATTGTGCAAGCTAGAACACAGCAGGGCTCTGAAATATCCAATCTCACAAATTTGTTGGCCAAAGTATGAAAATCTGAAGCTGACGGCCTCTCACTAACTGGAATGAACGCAAGTTTCCCATGCTCACTTACTTCATACTTAATGTGTCGACCACCACATTGGCCTTTCCGGATGATACAATATGGTGATATCATAGTCTTTCAGTATCTGCAACCATCTCCTCTACCTCAAATTAAGGTCCTTATGCTTGAACAAATACTCAAGGCTGCGATGATCCGTGAAAACCTCACACAACACGCCATAAAGATAGTGCCTCCAAATCTTCAGCGCGTGAACAATGGTTGCCAACTCTAAATCATGAACAGGGTAATTCTTCTCATGAACCTTCAACTGCGGAGATGCATATGCAATCACCCTGCCATCTTGAATCAATACCGCTCTGAGCCCAATATATGAGGCATTATAATACACCGTGTAAGATCCTGAACTTGATGGTAACACTAACACCAGTGCGGTAGTTAAACCTGTCTTGAGCTTCTGAAAGCTCGCCCCACACTCTTCCGACCATCTGAATGGGCACCCTTATGGGTCATCCTGGTCATCAGGCCTTCTATAGATGAAAACCCCTCAAAAAAATGACGGTAATAACCTGTAAAACCCAAGAAGCTCCTGATCTCCGTGGTTAAAGTGGGTCTAGGCCAGTTCTTGACTGCCTAGATCTTCTTAGTATCTACCTGAATACCCTCTGCTGATACGACGTGACCCAAGAAAGCGAGTGAATCCAACCAAAACTCACATTTAATAAATTTAGCATACAATTAACTGTCCCTCAATGTCTGGAGCACTATTGAGGTGCTTCTCATGCTCCTCTCGGCTGCGGGAGTATATCAAGATGTCATCAATAAACAAAATCACAAAGGAATCAAGATAAGGCTTGAACACTCGGTTCATCAAGTCCATAAATGTTTCTAGGGCATTAGTCAACCCAAAAAACATCACCCGAAACTCATAGTGCTCATACCGGATCCGAAAATCTGTCTTTCAGACATCGGATGCCCTAATCCTCAACTGATGTAACCAAATCTCAAATCAATGTTTGAAAACACCTTGGCACCCTGAAGCTGATTAAGCAAATCATCAATCCTCGGCAACAGATACTTGTTCTTGATAACGACTTTGTTCAACCGCCAATAATCTATACACATCCTCATAGATCCATCCTTCTTCTTCACGAAAAAAAAATGGTGCACCCCAGGGCGAGAGACTAGGTCTAATGAAGCCCTTATCAAGAAAATCCTGAAACTGTTCCTTCAATTCTTTCAACCCTGGCGGGGCCATTCGATATGGAGGAATAAAAATGGGTTGAGTGCCTCGAGCAAAGTCAATACAAATTTTGACATCTCTATCGGATGGCATCCTTGGTAGGTCTCCAGGAAATACCTCGGGAAACTCACAAACAATAGGAACAAAATCAATATAAGGAATCTCACCACTAGAATCACGAAAATAAGCAAAATAAGCCAAACACCCCTTCTCGACCATACGCCGAGCCTTCATATAAGAAATAACCCTGTTGGAGGAATGACTGTGAGTCCCTCTCCAATCTTATCGAGGCAACCCCGAAAAGGCTAATGTCATTGTCTTGGCATGAAAATCCAAGATAGCGTGATAAGATGACAATTAATCCATGCCCAATATAACATCAAAATCAACCATATCAAGGATCAGCATGTCTATATTGGTCTTAAGATGATACACACGATCTACAACAATAGCATATCTCACCGGTGTTGACACATATACAGGGGCACTCAAGGAACCACGAGATACAACAAAATATGAAGCAAAATAAGACGACACATAGGAGTAAGTAGACCGCGGATCAAATAGAACAGAAGCATCTATACTGCAAACAGAAAAAGTACCTGTAATGAAAGCATCGGACGACTCAGCCTTAGGTCTGGCTGGAAAAGCATAACATCGAGGTTGGTTCCCACCACTCTGAATCATATCACTAGGAGAACCTCTAGCTGGCGGTCCTCCACCTCTAATGTCCTGACCCCTGCCTCTGGCTGGCTGAGCAGGCTCGGGTCCAGAGCGATTTTTTGAGAGAAATGAGACACTTAGTCTCTTAACTTGGTTCAATAGTTGGAAAAGTCAACTAGAAGTTGACTTATTAGTTAACGATCTCGGAATGTAGATTTTATCATTCAGATAGTTTTGTTAGGTGATTTAGGACTTAGAAGTGTGTTCAGAATGTGGTTTTGATGTCCGGTGTAGAATTAGGCTTGAATTGGCGAAAGTTAGTTTTTGGCGATTTACGGTCGGCAGTCGAAAATAGGCTATAGGGGCGAGAATGGAATTCCGAAAGTTGGATCAGGTTTGTAGTGTCATTTGTGATATGTGTGAAAATTTTAGGTCAATTGAAAGTGTTTTGGATGGTTTCGGCATCCTTGGTGGAATCTAGAAGTTTCAAAGTTCATAGGTTTGAATCCGAGGTGAATTTTATGTTTTTGTGTTGTTTTTGGTGTTTCAAAGGCTCGACTAAGTTTGAATAAGGCTATGGGATTGGTTGTCATGTTTGGTTGGGGTCCTGACCGGGTCGAGGTGATTTATGATAGCCATCGGAGGATTTAAAGTTGGAAAATTACAGGTGAAGTTGTTGGTGCTGGTGTGACCGCACCTGCGGATTGGGGACAACAAGTGCGTGCCCGCAGAAGCGAATGACTCATCGTAGGTGTGGATTATTGTGGGTTGGAGGAGTTCCACAGGTGCGAGGTTTTTACCGCACCTACGAAGCCGCAGATGCGGAAATTTGAGTGCGGGTGCAGAGGTTGGGCTTCTAAATGTTTTCCGCAGGTGCGCACCTGGGACCATAGGTGCGGGCCCACAGGTGCGTGTAAGTGACCCCAAGTGTCGAACCAGTGGGCAGTTAGAATAAATACCAACCTTCGCGAAATTTTTGCACTTTCATCATATTGTGCATGAGGGCTGAGGCTTTTGGGAGCAAATTGAAAAGGGATTTCGAGGATCTTCCGTGGAGGTAGGTTTCTTGGACTAAAAACTCGATTCTATGTTGTTATATGAAACTGATTTTGAAACTCTGCCTTGTTTACACTATTTTGAGATATAAAATGATATTTTTAGGTCGAGTACCCCGTTTTAATGATAGCCCGAGAGGGTTTTTGAAAGTTGCTGATTGAGTGAGGCTGAGGGCCTGATTGTGAGGATATGATATTCCACGAGGTGGCTTGATATTAGCGTTTGGGCTGAAGGAGCCCCTCCAGAGTCTGTACATACCCCCGGTGAGCACAGGTACCTACTGAGTACGACTGTCGACTGCCGACTGCCGAGTGATTGGGAGGCATGAGTGACAGTGAGGTTTCCAGAGGGGCTGATACTGAGTGATTGTGAGGTATGCTCAGTGACTGATTCTGAGTGATGATTTTCCCGAGGGGAGATTTATGATACATGTTTTGGATCTAGGGGTTATTTATGATTTATTTCATTTTACACTAAACTCTTTGGGTATTTTTATGAAATTGTGGGAAAACACACTTTTCAAAGGATTTTACTGAAGTTTGCTTTTAAAGCATGTTGATTTAACGTATACACTGTTGGAAAGAAAGGTTGTGCTTATTGTGAAATGATGATTTGACTTTATGTGTTCCTTACTGCTCATACCTGATTTATTTTCATTACTACTAAGTTGGTGTACACATATTACTCCATGCACATTGTGTGTAGATCCAGGTGCTAGGGAAGAGTGAGTTGTGTATCTGTACAAAAGAATTCTTCGATATTTGCGAGGTAGTTGCACGCGTCCGCAACAATGCTCTCTCCTGCTTACTATTATAGGGTTTATTTTCTAGAGTTGTATATTTTCTATAGATGCTCATGACCAGTGACTCCAAGATCCCGGGTTTGTATTTAATATTCAGTGTAACTTTATCTATTTTAAAATGATTAAACGAAACCTTTATGGTTTATCCGTTTAGAAATGATATATATGAAAGATTCTTTACCTTTGAGCGTTATTTTGGCAGGCCTAGTTCCACTATAGGCGCCATCACGACTAGTTTAGATTTGGGGTCATGACAAGTTGGTATCAAAGCCTAAGTTACATAGGACTCAACAGTCATGAGCAGGTTTGGTAGGGTCTTGCGGATCGGCACAGAGACGTCTGTAGTTATCTTCAAGAGGCTACAAAACCTTTAGGAAAATTTCACATTCTTGAATTCTTGTTGGGCGAATCCATTTTATCCATCCAAAAGTGTAACTCTTGAACTCCTTTTATGTATTCGAATGTGCATGTGAGCGCTTGGTATTAGATGTGCATCGATGGCTTGTGTCTTCCATGGATGAAATGTGATTTTAGCATGTTAATAATGGGCCGGATTGGAGGACTTGAGGCTGGATTCTGACTGTGGCTTGAGCGCTGAGATTTCATTGTGCGAGCATATGTGTTTGAGGACTTATATGTTCGTTTGTGTCCTTATCAATGGGGTTTTGTGACTGGATGACTATGTGGCGAGTGTGATTTGAGGTTTAGATGTGTTCATATCGTTTGGTTGTGAAAAAAAGGGATGGGCTCGATATGTAGCAAGAACTATTGAGTGTTTGACTTCTGTCTGGAGTTGGCACATGGCCTCGAGTTGTGAGTGTATGGGAAGACCTATTATGTTGTTAGGTTGTGGGGTGAAGCAGATCCTTTTGTTGTGTTATGAGCTCCTAGTGATGTCTTTTGGGCTGATCATTGCTCCAGTAGCGTTCATGTATTTGATTAGCGGTTTATTCCAGCCGTATTAGCACTCCTTTGTTATTGTATTCATTGATGGCATCCTGGCATATATGCATAGCCAGGAGGAGCATACTCACCATTTGAGGAGGGTATTATAGAGATTGATAGAGGAGAAGCATTATGAAAAGTTCTCCAGGTGTGAATTTTTGGCTCAGTTCAATAGCATTCTTGGGGAACGTGATGTCCAGTGAGGGTATTCAGGTAGTTAGACGAGTGTGGAGAGAGCTTCCAAAAGCTTAATATTTCTTTGACCACCGATCCACTGTTAGTTCTGCCATCAGCTTCAGGTTATTATACCGCTTATTATGATGTCTCGAAGGTAGGCATTGGTTTGTTCTAATGTAGGAGGGTAAAGCGATTGCGTAATAGCTATGAGTTTCAGAAGGGTATAGAGAGAGATCGGTTTAAGGCTAAGCAGGCGGGGCTAGTTCCCGCGAGGTGCCCTGAGGTTGTGTGATCCTTATGTTTTTTTTGTATCAAGTTCTCTCTTACCAATAATTCATACACATTGCAATATGAGTGCATATCACTTTTGGAAGTTGGCATGACCATTCAATGGTGACTGCGAGATTTTCATACGATGTTGAATATCGGACTGTTTGTGTCATATGAGCTTTTAAAGGATTTAGTTGAATCTCACTGCAGTATGGTGACAATGATAGCTTATGGGAATTGTGAGTTATTGTTTGTTTTGATCGTGGGCTTTGAGCCAAACGGGGGAGGCTGTTAATGATAAGTAGATTGCGCGATTTTGTGTTGTATTTGTTTCAGTTCTAGGTATATTGGTTGATCAGTTACAACGTGCAGAGGTGGAGTTTGGGAATGACCCGAGTAATGGAAATTCTTTGATACAAGTTGTAATGTACTCTATGGGTAGGTGAGTTCTATTGAATGATTGAGTTGTAATTGTAAAAGGTGTAGTGGGTGCAGTGTATGAATTTGCTTGTTGCTTCAAGTGTGTGGATTACTTTCCTAGTATGTTGTTGTGCAAACGAGGTCAGGTCATTCTGTTTGCTCGATCGGTGTAATCGAGATTTGTGTAGAGTGGATAACTCTCGAGAATGGGTCTGACGAGTTCAATATGAAGTATAGAAATTGGGAACCTTCGAGGTGTGTTTTGGGCTGGAACTGAGATTACGTGGAGGGTTTCAAGACTTGTGGCATTTCTACATTATCATGGATTCTACATATTAGTATCGGGAAAGTGAAGGTAATGGCTTTAGATTCGCAGGAATTTCTTTAAGGTAAGTATTTTGAATGTGGTTTTTTTGGCGATAGTTGAGAGAGTATTCAGCGGCCTACGAACTTTAGACGGTATGGTGTTATGCTTGGGACTCGTGTGGTGGGTCTAGGTTGAGAATTGCAGTATTATGGCAAGTGAGGAGTAAGAATTCGCAGGTAAGTGAGAAGGAGCATGGATAAATAGGAAAACTTGGTAGTAGGTCGGATTGGCATGGTAAGTGATACGATTAGTTCTTTGGGTGTTCACGAGGTAATGAGTTTTTACAGGTGTTTCTTAGCAATACTCTTGGGTCTTGGTGACCTGCGTAGCTTGGTTGAGTTAGAAGGATTCAGCCCTGACGGTTTGGTGTCGTACAAATGGGATTCAGATAGTTCCTGATGGTTTATACTACGGTTAGAGATGCATATTTTCTACTGGCGTGAGGTGCAGGTGGTGTATAGTAATTTTGCTTCAAAATGGGATCAAATGGGAAGTTCTTGACCAGTTAGGTGCGTAGTTGGTAGTGGCTCGGAAACGGATTATGAAGTTCTCATATTTATCATAGGATGGCATGGTGTATGTGGTATGTCGTTCAGAGTGAGATTTGCATATGTGAGTTCACAGTTTAGTTATGGAAGGAAGGTAAAAACTTCTTAGGCAGCATTTGCAGTTTCAGATAACTTGGTAGATGATAGTACTGTTGGGTGGTTTGATGAGGGTATATATTTTTGAAGAGTCAATATGTGGAGTTTAGAATGCTTCATTGGTATTGCGACGCTCTCTTGTTGGGTCGGCTGCTGATATTCAAGGTTGCTTGGTGACACAGAAGATATATAGGGGTATCCCTCGTGGAATGATTGAGTATTAAGGGAGTGCTATATATTCGAGCGGTGGATTTGAGATCAAATATAGTAATTGGTGCGCTTCGTTACTTCGAGATTGAGAGTTCTCATAAACAGGTTATTTTGTGGCATGAACTGTGAAGATGCGAGCAAAGCTAGTCAGATGTTAGGATGTACCATGGTTCAGTCATTGTGAACTTTCGGTGACTTATCTATCTATGTGGGTGACCAGAATTGATTTAGGGTTATTGGTAGGAAAGTATGAGTGTGTTTTTTGCACCGGGTCAGAATTTTTAACTCCGAATTTCTATTATTGAGGGACATACCATTCGATTGTCATTGAGTTTATTCTTGTTCTGGAGTGATGTATGAGTTACCTTTCAGTGTTGCGAGGAGTTGTGATCGTTTTTTATAGGCACATATGGTGCGACTCTAATTGGGATTTATAGCTAGATTTGATTAAGGTAAGTAATTGGGTATTGCGGGAGTGAGACATATTGGTTATGTTGTTTCTGGATTCGTGTGTCATGGTATCATCATATTTCCCTGTGGTTATGACAATGCACTTGGAGTACTTGGTGTCAAATTGCACATGGTTTTTGATTTTGAGAAAGGTGCATTGAAGTATTTCATGAGGACCGGAGTTTGGATGGGATCACGCGTTGTAGCAGAATTAAGTGGAGGTATGCTCCTTGGTGTCAGATTCGTGTGTTCTGATTTTACGATGTGTGCCAGGCTTTTAGCACGGGGTTGTGATGGTAATTTTTAATGGTAGGATAGTCCTCCCGTGTGAATCCTTTCTATGATTTGAGTCATGAGATGTTTGTATTGGGTGCACGAGTTGCACAGGTTATGAGTTAGATTGTATTGATGCGTCATGTTGCTAGAGTGTTTGTGGTAGATTAGACGAGGTCGTTAGACCTACAATGGGTACTTCCGGATCTAGTTGCAGTATATTTGTGAGGATATTGATGCTGATCGGACAAATGATTGCTAGTTCCTATGGGTTTATTCCATCATCGGAAATATATGACAGTGTAGAGCGAGGCATTAGTTGATAAGAGGTTATATACCGGTATTGGGTTGTTTTGAGCAGCTATTGTGATTAGGAGTTATCGCCATGAGTATTGAGTCATGCAGTATATTATGTGATTGAATCTTGGGTTACGGGTATGTCTTGATACATCGTGTTCAGACTTATTCAGTTTATAGTTGTTGAACTTTGATCTTGCAAAGTATTTCAGAAGTGGGAATTTGGTTCTATGGTTTATGGGTCAGGTCGAATTGTGACATCTTAGTTATGTGTGTTATCGGACCTATTTGGGATAAGGTGGCATGGGATCGCCCCCAGGTATCTGCATGATGAGGTTACGCGGTAGTTTGATGGTGTTGGCGAGCAACTCATGACACGTTCGAGGACGAACGTATGTTTAAGTGAGGGAGGATGTTACAACCCGGCCGGTCATTCCGAGAGTAATAGCCCTGTTTCCCCCGTTTTTGCTTCATTGTATGTGGTTCAAATTCATTATGTTATGTTAGATTGGTTGGCTCGGGTCCAGAGCAATTTTTGGAGAGAAATGAGACACTTAGTCTCTTAACTTGGTTCAATAGTTAGAAAAGTCAACCAGAAGTTGACTCTGTGGTAAACGACCTCGGAATGTAGATTTTATGGTTCAGATAGCTTTGTTAGGTGATTTAGGACTTAGGAGTGTGTTCGGAATGTGGTTTTGATGTCCGGTGTAGAATTAAGCTTGAATTGGCGAAAGTTAGTTCTTGGCGATTTCTTGTCGGTAGTGGAAAATAGGCTATAGGGGTCGGTATAGAATTTCAGAAGTTGGAGTAGGTTCCTAGTGTCATTTTGGATATGCGCGAAAATTTTCAGGTCAATCAGAAGTGTTTTGGATGGTTTCGGCATCCTTGGTGGAATTTAGAAGTTTCAAAGTTCATAGGCTTGAATCCTAGGTGTATTTTATATTTTTGCGTAGTTTTTTGTGTTTCGAAGGCTCAACTAAGTTTGAATAAGGTTATGGGATGTGTTGGCATGTTTTATTGGGGTCCCGAGGGGCTCAGGGTGATTTCGGATAGCCATCAAGGGATTTCGAGGATCTTCCGGTGAGGTAAGTTTCTTGGACTAAAAACTCTATTCTATGTTGTTATTTGAGAGATTAGTCTTGGAATTAGTGGGATTTAGTGGCATAAATTGGGGGTTTAGGGCTTGGAAAATTGAGGCTTATAGTTAAGTAATTTAGGGGTCAATTGTGGTCGGATTATGATGCATTTTATACGTATAGACTCGGGAAAGGATAAGGATTCTTGTGGTTCACTTTTTATAGAATTCCAAGACGTGGGCCCGAGGGCCCAGGTTTGGCCAATTTCGGGAATTGTTCCTAATTTTTATAATCTTCGACTGGGCCTTGTTACTTTAGCGTATATTGATGATATTAATCTGGTTTTTGGTTAGATTCGGAGCAATTGGGAGCCGATTCGAGAGGCTAGAACATCGTGGATTAGTATTTGGGTCGGTTTGAGTTAAGTAATGACTGTAAATCTTGTCTTGAGGGTATGAAACCCCGGACTTCGTATTTTATCACTATTTTTTTAGTGGCGAACATGTTGGATGACGAGTGTGTGGCGTGCACTAATTTTTGGATTTGGACTTGCTCCTTTCCGCACTGTGTTGACTTATGATTTACACTCACTCATATTATGTTTAATTGATTTCGAAACTCAACCTTATCTACACTATATTGAGATATAAAATGATGTTTTTGGGTCGAGTACCCCATTTTACTGATAGCCCAAGGGTCTTTTCGAGAGTTGTTGACTGAGTAAGGCCGGGGGCCTGATTGTGAGGATATAATATGCCACGAGGTTGCTTGATATTAGCGCTTGGGCTAAGGAGCCCCTCCGGAGTCTATACACACCCTCACTGAGCGCAGGTACCTATTAAGTGCGAGTGCCGAGTGCCGAGTGACGAGTGATTGGGAGGCATGAGTGACAATGAGGTTGCCCGAGGGGCTGATACAGAGTGATTGTGAGGTATGCTGAGCGACTGATTCTGAGTGATGATTTGCCCGAGGGGCGATTTATGATACATGTTTCGGCTCGAGGGTTTATTTATGATTTATTTCATTTTACACTAAACTCTCTGTGTATTTTTCTGAAATTTTTGGAAAACACATTTTTCAAAAGATTTTACTGAAGTTGGCTTTTAAAGCGTGTTGATTTAACGTATACAAAGTTGGAAAGAAAGACTGTGTTTATTGTGAAATGATGATTTGACTTTATGTGTTTCTTACTGCTTATACCTGATTTATTTTCATTACTACTGAGTTGGCATACTCACATTACTCATTGCACCTTGTGTGCAGATCCAGGTGCTAGGGCAGAGTTAGTTGTGTATCTGTACTAGAGAATTCTCGGAGATTTTGCGAGGTAGCTACACGCGTACGCAACCCTGCTCTCTCCTGCTTACTATTATAGGGTTTATTTTCCAGAGTTGTATATTTTCTGTATATGCTCATGAGCAGTGACTCCGGGATCTCGGGGTTGTATTAAATATTTGGTGTAGCTTTATCTGTTTTAAAATGATTAAACGAAACCTTTATGGGTTATCAGTTTAGAAATGATATAAATGAAAGATTCTTTACGTTTGAGCGTTATTTTGGCTGGCCTAGTTCCACGATAGGAACCATCACGACTAGTTTAGATTTAGGGTCGTGACACACCATGCAGACGTACGATATCTCGGATATTAATCTCATCTAACCGCTCCGAAGTGAAAGTAGTACCAACAGGAATGAAGTGCGCAGATTTTGTCAGCCGATCCACAATAACCCATATAGCATCGAACTTCCTCGAAGTCCATGGGAGCCCAACTACAAAGTCCATGGTGATTCGCTCTCACTTCCACTCTGGAATGTCTAACCTCTAAAGCAAGCCACCCGGTCTCTGATGTTCATACTTCACCTGCTGACAGTTGAGACACCGAGCTACAAATCCAGCGATATTCTTCTTCATCCGCGTCCGCATCTATCTTCTTCGGATCCACCTGAATACCCTCACTGACACTATGTTTACCAAGAATGCTACCGAGCCCAGCCAAAACACACACTTGGAGAAGTTTGCATAAAGTTTCTCCTCCCTCAATCTCTTTACTACAACCCTCAAATGCTAAGCATGCTCCTCCTGGATACGAGAGTCTACCAGAATAGCATCCATGAACACAATAACAAAGGAGTCAAAATATGGCTGAAATACGCTATTCATCAAATGCATAAACGTCGTTGGTGCATTGGTTAGCCCAAAAGACATAACCATGAACTCATAATGGCCATAATGGGTCCTGAAAGGTGTCTTAGGAATATCCGAATCCCGAATCTCCAGCTGATACTATTCGAACCTCAAATCAATCTTAGAGAACACCCTCTCTCCTTGAAGCTGGTCAAAGAAATCATTAATACGAGGTAGAGGATACTTATTCTTGACTGTGACCTTGTTCAACTCCCTATAGTTAATACACATTCTCATGGAATCATCTTTCTTTTTCATAAATAGAACTGGTGCACCCCAAGGTGACACACTAGGCTGAATGAACCCCTTATATTGGAGCTCCTGAAGCTACTTCTTCAATTCATTCAACTCCGTCGGTGCCATGTGATATGGTGGAATACAAATAGGTTGGGTTCCCGGCACAAAATCAATACAAAAATCAATGTCCCTGTGAGGCGGCATGCCCGGTAGGTCTGCAGGGAATACTTCCAGAAAATCACGGACGACGGGAACAAAATCAATAGTGGGAGCCTCTACACTGACATCCCTCAAAAAATCAAAATACAATAGGCAACGTTTCTCCACCATGCGTTGAGACCTAAGGTATGAAGTAACCCTACTAGGCACAGTATGAAGTAACCCTACAAGGCACATAATCTATGGAACCATTCCACTCGACTCTCTGGAATCCCGGCATCGCTAAGGTCACGGTCTTCGCGTGACAATCAAGAACACAATAACATGGAGATAACCAATCAATTCCCAATATCACATCGAAGTCAACCATACTAAGCTATAACAAATCCACCCGCGTTTCCAGACCCCAATAAACACCACACATAACCAATACACACTGTCCACAATGATAGTATCGCCCATAGGAGTGGAAACATGAATGGATGTAACTAAAGAATCACGGGGCATATCCAGAAAATGGGAAAAATATGATGAAACTTATGAATATGTGGAACCTGGATAAAAAAAACCGAAGCATCTTGGTGACAGACTGAAACAATACTTGTAATCACGGCATGCGAAGCCATAGCATCTAGTCTGGATGGAATTGCATAAAAACAGGCCTCACCACCACCGAATCGACCTCCCACCCTAGGGTGACCTCTACCTGCCTGACCCCCACCCGAAACTGGTTGGGTGGGGGGTGATGTAAATGGGGCTGAAACCAAAGGCTGACTCCTGTACTGGGATAAACCTCCCATAAGACAGGGACAAAACCTCTTGATATGGCCCGGATATCCACATTTAGAGCAAACTCTCTCAGAAAATGGTGGTGGGAACTGAAGGGAACCCCTAGCACCAGGATAACTGGTGGATGAGCCTGGCATGGAAGAGTCCTGAACTGCCGGTGCACGGGTTGAACTCTGGGCGGGAAGGGCACTGAATGATGAGTGTCCCTGATGTGAACTATGAGGGCCATGTCCAGATGATCCCCCACGGTGATATGGACGGGCTGACGGAGCATGCATTAATGGACACTCTCTATCGTGCTGAGACTGCCCTCCAGAAGGAACACTACCATGACTACGAGACCCCCAATGCCTCTTGGCCTCCCTCTCCATTCGCTCCTGACGACGAACTGACTCAGTCTCTTCGGCAATGTCAACCACCTCCTCGAAAGTAGCACCAGACACCCTCTCTAGTCATAAGAAACTGAAGCTGATACGAGAGGCCATCCACGAACCTCCTGATCCTCTCCCTATCTGTAGGGAGCAACCAAAAAACATGAGGGGCTAGCTATACAAATCTCGTATCATACTGTGTCACAATTATATCTTCCTGACACAACTCTCCTGTACGGAACTATGGCACATACTGCTCCAGAAAGAGAGCGGGGAACTGCAGCTAGGTAAGGGGCGCTGCACCAACAGATTGATGCCTCTCATAAGCCTCCCACCAAGTAAAGGCAACTCCTCAGAACTGGAAGGTAGTGAATAAGACCCCATTTGTCTCCAAAATACCCGTTGTGCAGAGAATCCTCTAATACTTATCTAAGAAACCCTATGCATCCTCGCCTTTTGTACCGCTGAAAGTCGGAGGCTGAAGTCTACCAAATCTCTCCAACCAGTGTTGTTCGTCATCCGGCATGACAGGAACGACAAAATCCTGGACAGCTGAAACCGGCTGGAGGTTCCCCCGGTGTGTGAAGTTCGTGAACAACCTGCTCGGGGGTATGAGCGGCAGGAGTCTGAGCACTTCCCGCGGCCTAAGAAGTAGCTGTTGTATTAGAGACAGCGCCTGCCTGAGCAAGATTGGTGCATGCGGTCAAGATCTGAGCCAAGGTCTCCTGAAGAGCTGGAATGACAATAGGCACAACTGGTGCCTTAGCAGGTCGTACTGGAACATCTGTGGCTGGGACCTGATTTGGAATAACTTGAGGGTCCATAGATACTACCCCGAATGCTGTGCCAGCTACAACCCTCCCTCTACTACGGCCTCAACCTAGGCCTCGGCCTCTCATGGGCCCAACTGGTGTCTGGTCACCCTGATCGGTAGCACGTGTCCTCACCATCTGTGATAGAATGAAACAATAATAGTTTAGTCACCAGAAGTAATGGATTCTCACGACGAGAGTTCAAGAATGTGAGATTTTTCCTAAGGGTTCTGCAGGCTCTCGAAGATAAGTACAGACGTCTCCGCACCGATCCGCAAAACTCCACTAAACCTGCTCGTGACTTGTGATACATATGTAAACTGGGCTCTAATACCAACCAGTCACGACCCAAAACCAACCAGGTCGTGACGACGCCTATCGTGGAACTAGGCAAGCCTACACACTCCTAACCAAATATATTTCTCATTTAAAAATAGTAGGAAACACTCTTTCATACTAAAACCTTAAACAAAAGATAAATACAAGTCAAAATACGGAAAGATAGATTCCAACAGCTGGTGTCACTAAGTCATGAGCCATACTAAACTTGTTTCAAAATTCATCAATGACAACATTGTCTGAAAATAGTCTAAATACAATAGAAAGGTAGATAGGGAAGGAGAAAGACGCGGTTCCGACCGTCAGGAAGCTACCTCACACTCTCCAAGTGACAAATCCGCAGCAAATGATCAACTGACACTACCGTGGCCTAGAATACCTGAAACTGCACACAAGGTGCAAGGGGTAACGTGACTACACCAACTCAGCAAGTAACATACCCAAATTGTGGGCTAAGAGGTAGTGACGAACTAAACCTCAACATTTATAACATAATCAATGTGCAGGAACTTAGACACGCTTTTAGTTAACGAAAAAACTCAAAGTTATAAGATAAGTACAAATACGAACAATTTAACATATATAACTCAACGAACTCTACATGTCAATGCATCAACTATATGAAATGCACAAAGTGCTCCCACTCTCAATACTTGTCAACTCAGTACTGTATATGGCTCTCATGGCCCAGGGAAGATCCATCCCAGAATATATATACACATCTGACAGTAGTCACTCAGTACTGAGAAAGGCCAATCCAGCCCCATGGAGAAGATCCATCTCCAGATAAAAACACTTCGGACAAGATCTATGCCCAGGGAAGATCCATCCCTCAATAATATCACTATGCTCACTGGGGGTGTGTTACAAACTCCGGAGGGGCTCATACAGCCCAAGCGCTATCATAAGCCAGATCTAGGCCTAAATTAATATAACATGCTACGGTGCCTAGCCCAACCCTATAACTACCACTCATCATTAGGCTCTCGGTCTCACTCACTCATCACTCTCCAGTCTCACACACACGGGCTCACAACGCCATGAACCAACCCGAAACACTGATATAATGTTCTTAACAACAAAAACTGAGACATAATATGGTATGGATGAAGAAGACTGAGTATAGAAGATTAATAAAATACATGAGGTGACATCAAGAAAATGACCACTCGGGTCTCAATACTATTGGCGTGAAGCCTTAACATAATAATTAGCATGATGTGTAGCATATTTGCTTGTTCACATTGATAGAAACACGAGTATCAACAAGGAGAAATCATTAAACGATGTCATGGAATGGACCAAGCCATAATCCTCACGGCGCATGCTTGCACGCCCGTCACATGGCATGTGCATCACCATAAGTCTAATCATAAAATACGTAGTTTGGGGTTTCGGACCCTCAGAACAAAGTTTGGAAGCGTCACTTACCTCAATCAAGAAACCCATTAATTCTTGAGTCCAACCATACTAAATTTATAAAATTCTATTTCAAATCGATGTTGAACTCTCAAAAATCCATTTATGAAGTTTCTATAATTTTTCCTCCTTTTTCATCCCCAATTCTATAATAAAATGATAGATTAAATGTTATAATCATGTGGTTTAGCCAAAGTTGAGTTAGAATCACTTACCCCAATGGTTTTCTTGAAAATACCTCAAAAAATCGCCAGAACCTTAGCTCTCCAGGTCAAAGTATGAAAATAAAACACTGAATCTCGTATTTATAGTGCACCCTCAGATTCAATTTCCGCTGTCAGCGAAAAACCACCGGTGCCGGGAACCTCACTCCGCGGTCAGCGGAATTCCCACCACGGCCATGAAATCCTCCCAACTTCTGAGGTCGCGCAGAACCTTTCGATGTCCGCGTCACCCTTCACCACTGACCGCGGAATAATGCCTCCCCCGCGAACTTCCACTGCTGACCGTGAATTTACAGCGCGGTCTACGATACAAAATTTAGAGAACACTTCTTTGAAACACCAGCAACTCCCTCAGCACACCAGTACCCTATTTTCAACAGCTAATTCACCCGCTAACCATCTGGAACACACCCGACTCCCTTGGGACTGCAACCAACCACACCAACACGCCCCATAACATCATTCAAACTTAATCAACCCCACAGATCACTTGAAACAACATTAACATCAAATCGAATATCGGATTCAAGCCTAAGAACTCCAAACTTCTAAATTCTACAATGCACTCCAAACTAATCAAACCTTGTCTGTATGTTCTCAAATTTTTCACACAAGAAAAACATGACACTGCAAATCTATTCCATCTTTCGGAATTCCATTCCAACCCCGTTGTAAAATTTATCTCAACTGACCTAAAATCGCCAAATTATAATTTTCTTCCAATTCAAGCCTAAATCCATCCCGGACTAACTAATCACATCCCAAACCCAAACCAACCAATCTGATGCCATACATTATAGCTGAACATCACTTAAGGAAATAGTAATGAGGGAAATGAGCTAAGACACTCGTAACGACCGACCGGGTCATTACAGAAATGCCTTTTTAGACAAGTAAGTGCTGTCAATTCTATACTTTCTTCACGCATTTTTACTTGCCGGTATCCTGATTTACAATTAAATTTACTAAATACCTTTTTTCCTTGTATTCTTTTTATCAGTTCTGTTTTATCATGTAGCTTATATCCGTCTGTTCTAGTATTATCATTATGTCATTTTTTATTATCATTCTTGCTTTACCTCTTATTATTTCATTATAGTTTCTTACCATGAAGGTTGTTGACCTGTGTTTAGAAGTGGATCTCCTTATTACACCTAAATTCATGAGTTCTTTAATTTGAATTTTTAAGTCTTCTAAATCTTGATTTGTAATTTCTATTGAGGTTGTTTTAATTATGTATTATGGATTGATTATATATGGTTTACACATAACTTTGTTGTTTTCCCAGTGTTTTAAGGTTTTTCTCCTATTATCTCTATTTGATCTAGTACTTTTATTATATTTTCTAAATGTTTTTGATTTTTTATTATTCCTATTTTTTCGATTCCTGTTTTAAAATTATATAATTTTGTTTGGATGTCTATTAAGGTATAATCTTTTTCTAGTATATCTCTGTCCTAATTTTCTTCTAATATTAAAGTTTTAAATTCTTCTCTACCCTTACAACATGTGTTTTGATATTTACATTCCTTACAACATTCTTTCTGTGAATTTTTTTAGTCTTTATCGTGTCCTTATCTTAGTTCCAGTTTCTATAGTTTGTACCGGTGTCTGTGTAATATTTAAAAAAAATATTACTCCATATCTACTGAGTAAACAACTACTATTGTTATGTAATATAAAACTTAATCCTAGTACAAAATCTACATTTATATTTAAATATCTTACCTAGATTTTATCTACCTTGTAACTAGGTTTATAAAAATCTAAGCATGTATTTATAAAGCTAATCTGCGATTTATCTACATAATGTTTATATGTATTATGAGTTTCGTCAATCTGCATAGCAGCAACTGGCTTATCTAAGGTTTTGATTAAATTTGTGGAACTATCTTCTTATTTATTATACATCTTGTAAATCTGGAATCTACAAAACCTAACGTTTCTATTTTGTAATCTCTATTTTGATTCTTGCTAATATTTTTATTGTACTTAATTTTTTGTTCTCATATATATCAGTGTGTCATAGTTTTGTATAATCATTAGTTCTTCATCATGTACGAATTATGTTACATTTTCTCCCCTATATTCTATTTTTTGTTTTTGCTTTTCCATTTTTTCTATTCTTTTTTTTTGTAATTCATTTATTCCGGTTTCTAATGCCATTACTCTGAAATTGAGAGTAGAATCATTTATCCCTTGGTAATTTTCTTTTTTGTTTATTTTCGTTTTAAATTCTTTTTCTATACATAATATACATCCTTCTAGGTAGCATAACTTACATTTTGCTCTTTTATCCCTACTAGGATATCATTTACAGAGACATCACTGATTGATATCCAATCCTTTATTTTTTTCAAAGTCAAGATCACATTCTTCAGATATGTTTACTAATGTATTTTCTTGTATTTCCTCTAAATTTATTTTTTCTAATCATATCTCATTTGTTAACTCTTCTTCTTCTAATTCTGATGAGTCTATTTGAGTTTTTTCCTCTATATCTAAACTTACTATAGCGTATATACTTTCATTTTCTAACATATATTCATCGACGTTTATTAATGTTTCCTGAAAATCTTCTATTAACTGTGAATTTCTAAGCATGTGTCTTCATCTCTGTGTTAGTTTTTTAAAACCCCTAATTTCTTCCTTTGAACATCTCAGATCTGTACAGATCTGAGAAGGGACGAACTTATTTTCACTTGTTTTTATGAAAATCTTCTGATTTTCGAGTGGCTTGTCGTCCTCCGAAACTAGGGTTTCCTGACAATCCTTTCTTCAAAACGTTTTGTAACTTTAAGTGTTTAATCCCCTGTTCTTTTGTGTTTTACTGATTTTGTTGATTTTTGCCTTAACCCTAACTAGCTTATGCTAAAACCCCAATATTTTGGCATTTTGTTTGGATCCTGAGTTTGTATGTGTTACTAGCTACATGACTTTGTTCTGTGCTTTGGTTCGCATGATTTCTTCTTCGTTTAATTTGAAAATCTTGTGATATTACCCTAATGTGCCTTTATTAGGTTTCCTGGTTCGTTTGCTCCACTGATTCTACGTGTCTATATTCGGTCTGTTTGTTTATTCATCGAAATCCTATATTTTTTCCGTAAATCAGTGTTGCCTATATGCTGATTTCTCGATTATTTCCCTATTTTTTTACACCTTTTGATTATTTCTTGCTATTTTGATTAACTTTAATACGTGCCGATTCTTAATTGTTTGCCTAATTAAAATCTTGTTTATTTACCCCTAATTGCCTACTTCGTACCTAAGTCTACTTGATTTCTTTCCTTAAATATCTGTCCGACTCTCTACCGTTGATTGATTACCACTTGATTATGGGAGACTTTTATGATTTTATGTATGACTGAATCTATAAATTTCCCTAATTTCTACATAATTGATTCTTTACCTTATTCTTTCTAGATCTCAACTACTATAGATAATCTCTTATATTCTCACTTCTACACATGAACACTGGTTCAAAAACTCTTTGTTGTTCTTTGTTACTTGCAACTGTCACTAAAATAGCCGGTTGTAGGCCAAGGCTAGTTATTGCACCATATCTGCTCGTATTCTGTGTTTTTCTCTCCTTAACCAGTATGTCCTAATTCAATTTCAAGTCCAAATTTCAATGTGCTCTGTTACTGCTTTAGTTCATTATTTTCCAGTCTTGTTCATGCTTAACATCTTGTTGTTCAATGTGTAACTTGTATGTCTAAATCAGTGTTTCACCTAGCATGCCTGAACTACCCTGTTTAATCACTGTCCTGTTTAACTTGTGATAAGAATGTCTAAGGATCTGCCTATTGCTTTCTCTAGCATGCCTCAACCTGATTTGTTCCATGTATGTCAGTATGTTTGATGGTTTTCTTGATCTGTTTACTAAAGTTCTGGTTTAATCTGCTTTGCTAAGTTGTCTAATATTTCTAAGTAACTCTGGTTCTATGCCTTATTGGTCCAGTGTAATTTGTTTCCACATGGTGGTTCTGTGATCCATGCTCTAAGTCTTTACTACTAGTTGTATGATTAACTCCTTAATCCTATAAAACTCTTGAAAAGGCTTATGTGCTCCTATTGCTATATGTTTCACTATATGTGTTCTGTATGTCCCCAATTCCCAATACCCCTGTGTGAATTCTGTTAATGCTGGACCTGTTGGTTTTGTAGCCAATCAGGCTGCTTACTGATTTTTCAAACAAAATGTTCTACTAACTGATCAGTCCTTATTTTCAGAAAACTTCTTTACTTATTGAATTATTTCAGTGTTGTTTTCTTGTCAAAACCTTTTCAAAACTATGTCAAGCACTCTCACTTTACTCCTAAGTCCCTAGGTTCTCCCCCTCCAGTGTGTGTACTGCCTTGGGATGCTCTTGAGATCCCTTTGAACTCTGGCACACTGGGGTTGGCACAACACTGCACTTACTCAATCCCTGTTATGAAAAGTCTAGGGAACTCTGACACACCTGGACACAAATCTGGCTATGAAATCCTTTGGCATTTGAGATCATTGAAGGCTTGGCCTTACCAGGTTTACCTTGGGCCTATTTCAGACTCCCTATAGTTTGACTTATGTTTCATTTATGTAATTTATTCATTTGTCTGTAATAATTACTTGTAAACGAATATTGGGGTGGCTAGTGAAAAATGAGGAGGGTAGTTGTATGATCTTGTTAATGATACTGGGTAGAAAGCATGGTCTAGGTTTATCTTCTGTAAGTTCCCATTAGAATCCATTTCCTAGGGCTGATGTGCTCATTTACTTGAAAATCATATCAAACCTGCATTAGATATCCTGTTCTTAGGGCTTCACGGTTACTACTTCAGCATATCACATATCGCCAATCCATGCTTTAGTGTTGCACAAGTATTCTCACTTAGAAATCCTGCTATTAGGTTAATGAGTAAATTTAACAAAAAAACTGACACTCCTGTGTGCATTTAGATACCATGTTCTAGGATCTGTTTGCATTTTTTTGAATACGCCTAGTTACTTAAAATAAGTCATTGATCCCGAAGAGACATAAAAACAGTCTCGCATATAGGAGTATGTTTTTCTGAGATAACTGGTACCAATCTTTCATTTTTAAATCTCTTTCACCTAGAATAGCATGTTTGTAGGTTAAATAACTTCAAAACTGTTTAAAGTATCTTATAATTGTTACTACATACAGTCCCACGCCTAGGCATGCATTAGGTAATTAATATATATAAAATTGGAAAATGTATTTTTTATTATTTACTGCTAAGTTTTACAGGACTTAAAATCAGTAGGCAAACTAAGTAAGACCCTGCCATTGAGTTTGTGAAGCAGTATTGCATATTCTGTATATTAATGTTCACCTAGACATCCTGTACTAGACTCTTTCTGAAGTGCCTGCATTTGTGTTTGAGACGTGATATTTGTTTGCTATATGTGTGGAGGAAAACATGAGCCTTTTAATTGCTTTCTTTCACTTACTTGCTGGTCCTACCTGTTATTTGCTTGTCGCCTAGATTTTTCCTTTTTAAATACCTTAGGGGTTGTCTAGAATTGCCCAGATTTAGAGGTCCTAAAACTCTTCCGGGACCACAAGGAAGGGTCCAGTAACAGCACGCTTAGAGCTCACTAAATAAAATTCTCTTAATAACCACTAAGGGGTGGGGTAATAGGTAGAAAAGGATATGATGACCCGTGCGTTAATGCAACGTGTGGCCCCTCATCGAGGAGTCATTACCAGGCATTGCATGGATATGATCCTATAGGATAAATAACTTAAGACCCCTTTCACTCATTTAAGTATGTGTGCTTAGACTGGTAATCTGTTAAAGCCTTCATTCATTCACATATGTGTGCTTAGACTGGTTATTTGTACCTGATTAATTCACAAAATAAGTTTGGTCGAGACCCTCAGTCGTGGACATCGAAGGGTGCCTAACATCTTCCCCTTGAAGTAACTTCAAGCCCTTACCCAATCTCTGATTATACAATTAGTCTTATAAATGACCCATAATAGGTTCCCTAACACACCTTAATTCGTTAGGTGGCGACTATTCAAATTCCTTACATCCCTTTTCCCAAAAGGAAATGAGTTGTCCCAATAACGTCAAAAACCCTGACTAATCCGAAAGGAGAGGAAAAAAGGGGTGCGACAAAGCCTCTCCCTTAAGTCGTAACGTAGTACAAACAACCTCACCCGTCTCAGCAATATCCATAGTGTGGAGGATTATATGGAAGTCATCCAGCAAACCCTGTGCACTCTCTGAATCCAAGATGCTGAAGCTAGGAGGTTTATATCACTCGAACCTTGCAATTATAAGCTTCCCTTCCTCGTATGTTGCTGCTCTGACCATGAGCTGAACAAGAACCACATGATGTGTCACCACGACACCTGGAACTTGACCAACGTGAACTCGCTGCTCTGGAGTGTGGGCGGCAGGAGTCTGGGCTCCTCAATTGATGCGTATGGTAGGTGCCCTAACAATGGCACGTGCCCTTCGTCGGCCTCTGCCTCTGACCCTAGCGACATCTGTTTCGGGGGCAACATCATGAGGAACCGCAACTCGTGTCATCACCATCAGTGAGAGAATGGAACGATAATTTTAAACTTCAAGATCAATGAACTTGCATGATAGGAATGAAGAAAATGGAATTGTCCTAATAGTTATGTAGCCTATCGAAGATAAGCACAGACGTCCCCGTACTGATCTGCAGGACTCTACTAAACTCGCTTATGACTCGTAGCACGTATGAACCTATAACTCTGATACCAACTTGTCACAATCAAATTTTCCCCTCTGTCGGATATAGTGATGGCATATAGTCTTAGGGACTAGGTAAGCCTAACACTTATTTAATAACAATAATAATAATGGAAAACTAACAGTCTCGATGTAGAAATCTTTACAGAATTTATAATTTTCCCAAAACCGGCAGTACAAGTCATAAGCTCTACCGAGTTTACTACAACTTTTAAATACAACTATTTGGAAAAGATTAAGAGCAGTTCGATAAAAGTAGGAAGGTGAATCTGAAGCCCGCGAATGTAGCAGCAAGTTTACCTTAAGTCTCCTCAACAATGATTCGCATAGCTACAAACCGTCAATACCTCGATCTGCACAAAAATATGACAGTTTAGTATGAGAACACCACAACGGTGCCAAGTAAGTATTAAGACCTCAATGAAGTAGTGACTAAAACTAGCCAAGACACCCACTGGTCTAATGGACTAAACAAGCACAAGTATAAAAATAACGGCACATAACATCTGTCTAATGTCTGTTGATACCCAGTTTTTCCTCAACTATTTTAAAATTTGCATATATACCTTCAAAATCACTCTTTATAATAACTGGACTTTTTCCGTGATTTTTCATATTTTTATTAAATTCTTTTCCAATTTATTCAATATTTTTATATTCAATAATTATTCATAAATTGTATTATAAATAATTTCAAAATATTTCCCAGCTCAATAAATCATTTTTAATCCTATTAGAATTTGATTATTTCACAAATTAGCCAATTTGGCATTATTTGACCATAATTATAATAAATTTGCAATTATAGCCTAGTTATACATTTTATACTGTTTTAATTCAATAATTAATCATTTTATATTTAAAACACTACTTAATTACCTTAATTTCATCTATTTAGCATTAATTTAATTTTATGTACTTATTAGCTATTTTGATTAATTATTTATCTATTTAATCGGGTATTTAACAAACAACCCCTTCTTATTTCAAATCATAGCCCAATTTAATTCAATTTCATCCTGTTGAAACCAGCCCAAGCCACCCAACTAAATCCGTCCAATACCCAGGCCCAACACACTAAAGATACCCGGTCCAGACTTGATTTAATCTTGGCCGTTGATCGATTTTGATCAACGGCCCAGATTCGAACTTCCTTAATTAAACCTAGACCTACCCTCCACCGGCCCCTCATTTTCACTCGGTCTATCATCTCTCTACTCTCTCTTTCTCTCTATCTCTAACTCTCTAGAGACTTCCTGTCTCTCCGCCTTTGATGAACCTCTCTGTCTTCTCTGGCCGTCTCTTTGCCGGAGGCCATGAAGCCCTCATCATCCTCCTACCTCCTATGGTTCCTTCACCGGTAATGCTATCCCTAAGGCCCTCAAAGGACGAGGATCAGTCTCTTCACACCTATGGTCTGTTCCTTCTTGCTTCAGGCCTCCAGGGCTCGTTTATGAGTAATATCTTTCCATCTTTGGCCCATACCTATGGGTTTCTAGGCCGGTATCTTCATCTTTGGGTTCACCCTTTAAACCCTAACTTCTGAATCTTCTGATTCTTTTAGATCTGTAGTAGATCTATACATACTATGAGGTTTTCCTATGTTTTCTTTAAAGAATCTCCCATCTCTTGAACCATTTCCTCATTTTTCATACTAGGGTTTTGAAACCTTTTCGACAAAGCGATTTCTTTGGATTTTCAACAATTAATTTATGATTTTTAGCATGTTTAAATGTCACCTGGGTCTTTTATTTTTTTTGATCCATTTTAGTTAAGAAACCCTAATACTTCTAGGTTTAATTTGAAGGTTTGAATCTGTTTGCATGTTGTTTGCATGATCTTTCTGGATTTTTTACGAATGCCCTATGTGTCCTATGCTTCTTGCCTTGATTTGTTGTTAAGGTTTTCTTAACCTCTACTGCCATTTAAGCTACTTGCTTGGGGTTTCTCTCACTTTTGTTCAACATATGCTATTTATCGACTAGTAAGTCTGATTATTCATTTTTATTGATTACTGGTTCTGAGCATTTCTCGTAAAGCAGTAACATCTTCCTTGAGTCTGTGACTCCGTGTATTCTCCTGATAGCTCTCTACTGATTTTTGAATTATTTCCTTGATTGTGTGATGATTTCCGTAGTTAGTATTGACCCCTGTAATTTTCCAATCTCATGCGTAATTCTCTGAACCAAATTTTCGAAATTAAAATTGTACCCCACCCTATCTATGTGCACAAATATGCTGTTAATTACTTGATATATAATTTCCTTATTTGAAATATTCTGTATCCGGTCCTTATTACACGCCACATGCTTTTACTATGGTAAAAACAGTCTTGTGATTGATTCATTTCCTTGTTTAATATGACTTGTATCTGTTGGAACTATGACTCCCTAATTAAATGGAGTCCGGTTCTTTAAGTGGTTCTGATTGAGGTTCTTCCTAAAACTCTACTAAAATATTGTTTCCTACCTTATTTCTCTAGCCTGTTTTAGACTCTAAATGCCTCTACTCTCATTAGCATAAAGGACGAACATAGACCTTGTTCTATTCTCTCTTGCTCACACACACACAATCTACTATTCTTCTCTCGATTATTTGCTATTGCTAGTCGGCTGGAAGACAAGACTAGGTATTCTACTGGCCTCTTATTTTGTATTTGCTGCCTTCAACTGGTACGGTTCCAGTTTATATTTGAAATCTACAAAACAACATGTTTCTCTGGTTATTATGATGCATCTTGCTTCAAGTTTCCTTTTACTTATGGTTATGTTGTCCTACTTTCAACTAGTTTCACATATTATGTTATTTGGTTATGGCTATCTCCTCCTTTATAGCCTCAGCATGCAATCCCTAAGATATTATAATTCCCTTGTATGTTACTTAACATGTGTTTCTTAAACCTATGTGTAATTATGTCCTACCCTCTCCCAGTCCTCCCTCGAATCTGATTATGTTTAGATCTTGGCATGTATTCTTGGTGACTAACTGTGTTGTTGACTAGTCAGACTCAATACCAGTCTGTGACACTCTAATACTTCTCTAATGCTAATTTGTTTATATGTGTCCCCAATCCCCATTGTCCCTGAGTGAAATCTATGCTTGAATGTGCTGAAACTCTTGGTTGCTGCTCTTCCAAAGATGTTTACATTTTATTCAAGTTGTTTCATTACTGATCAAAAATTTTTCAGAAAACTTATTTATTTACTGAATGAATCCAGTACTGTTTTGTGTCAAAACCTTTTCAAATCTGTCTCCTGCACTTCACTTGATTCCTGGACCTTTAAGTTCCACCCTTTTAGTGTGAGCACTGCTTTGAGACCTTGAGTTCTCTCTGAACCCTGACACACTAAGGCTGGTATTTCCACACTGCACATGTTTAACTCTGTGTTACTAAGTCTAGCAGTGAGCATTGGCCGGGAGCCCTCGAGGTCCTTACGGCACTTTGACACACCCGAATTGTGAAAAGGCTATGAATACCATATGGCAATGAGGTTTAGTGGATTTGGGCCTAATTGAAGGCTCCCTATAAAATAACTTCTTATTTTTCACTTCTGGTTGTGTAATTCATAGTCCTTGGCCTGTAATAATTTGTAAATAATACTGGGGCTTGATAGTGAAACGGGAGGGGTAACTATGCATACCTAGCTATTATAAGGGTAGAAACCATGCTTAGGTTTTTATTCCTTATCTGTGCAATAGAGATCCTGTGTAGGTTCACGGGTCCATGCATTAGATATCATGCTACATAGGATTTATGTGTATTGTATTCAACATCTCATCCATGCTTTGAAATCCTGCTTATAGGGTAAATAATAACAATAAAATAAACTGTTATTATGTGATTCTGTCCATGTAAACAATTTCTGAAACTTCATTAGAAGTCCTGTCCTAGGATAAATAAACGGCAATCATGTCTCCCCACGCTTGCGCACTTAGAGATCATGTTTCTAGGTAAGTAATAATAACAAGACGTACTCTTGCTATTCCTTAAACAGTGCATAATGTTTTGATTTTATGTGCATTTAGAAATCCTGTTTAGGTTGTTATGCATCATGCTGCATTGGAAATTATGCTATAGGATCGTACTCATTTAACTGCACTTAGTCTAAATACAGGTATCTAAAACAGTCCCTTGTTCTAAGCAACTGATAATTAGTCCTTGCACATCTTCAACACCTAGAATTGCATGTTATTAGCCATAAACAATCTGAACAATTGTTGCGTGTTATCCTAAACCTAGGCAAGCCTTAGGTAATCAACTTAGAAGAAAACCGGAACTGTCCTTTGTGATTAGTGTTCACTGTCAACATGCTTAAAACCAGTAGGCAAGCCTAATTTAGATTTCCTCTCTGAGTTATGCAATAAATCTGTCTTTGTGTTATCACTTAGATATCATGCTTAGGATTTGAACCTGAATATGGACCTTAATAATGTATGAGACATGCTGTTTATGTGCAATGTTTGTGGAGGTCTTTGAGCCATTTCCTGTTTATGTGCTGTTGCGAACCCTTTTTCCTCACGGAGATCGGGTTTATAACATTGGTTGGGACAACTCATTCCTTTTGGGAAAGGGATTTTGCATATTTTGGAGAGTCGCCACCTAAGGATTTTAACGATGCGTTAGGGCACCTAAGGGGTTCAATTACAACTATGTTACTAACCAGAGATTTGGGTAAGGGCTTGAAATTATCCTAAGGGGAAGGTGTTAGGCACCCCTCAGGATCCACAAGTATGTTTCCCGGCCAAATGGTTTTGTGAATTTGTACAATCAGCAAATAACAATTAAAGGCTCAAATAGGAGGGGATTTAAGTCTTAAGCATGCAGATGTTCGAAAATGGTAAAGGAGATTAGACTTTGAAAAGGATTACGAGCTAAGCATATAAGAGGTGTCCTAGGTTTATAATAATATGGATCACATCAATGCAATACCCGGTAATCACTCCTCGAAGAGGGGCTACACGTGGTATTAACGCACCGGTCATCATATCCACATTCTACCCTTCCCGCCCCGTGAAGGTGATTAAAGCGTGTGTTGGTCATGGATTCTATTGCGTGCTATTACCCGTCCCATCCTATCAGTCCTGGAGGAGGTTAGGACTACTATGCTAAAAGGTGAGTACTAGGAAGACCTTAAGGTTTAAAGGGAAAACTTCTAAAGCGACAAGCAAAGAACCTATAGGACTGCAATCAGTGGGAAACACATATGAGCATATAGGAAGCTCAGATTTTCCTCCGCAGATAATGTATGTAATTAGCACGACTCAAACACATATAGGTCAGTATTGTTAATTAAGATCCTAATATATGGTATCTAGATGAGTTCAAAGGATAAACAGACAGACAAACTTATTTTATAACTCAAGGAAAACATGCTCTTAATTAGTTTGCCTACTGATTTAAAAGAAATACCTATTAGTGTTAATCAGCACACACAAGAGACAGAAATTTCTATTTTTTTAAAAAATTAGTTACCTAACGCTTTCCTAGGCTAGGGCAGTGTATATTAACAGAATTATTAAAGGAACTGTTGCAAATTATTACTTAAACATGCCATTCTAGGTGGTTCAGAACACAGAAGCATTGCCAGTAATTCTCTAGAGAAAAACTAAGTAGGTGGATATACTTTTTATACATTAGTAATTAGAATAAATGTAGTTGAGTTATTATGACCCAATAACATGATATCTAATGCACATATAGAGATGCAGAGTGATGCGTATGCAGAATTCCTAAGCATGATTTCTAAATGCTCAGTATTAATCATGGTTTCAGAAGATGCTAGACTGATAATTTATTTTAACGTTGTTTAGCGCAAGACAAGATTTCTAAGCGTATATGGCAGTGTGGAACATGACAGTAGAAAATACCATTTATTAGCAGGATTTTTCTAAGCAAAAGTGAATTGCTGAAACACTAGGCATGAGACCTGATAAACATGATTTCTTATGCGGGAATATAAACATATGGGCCTAAACATTATCTCTATTGCACAAATAAGAAATAAAGTATAATAGCATGATTTCTAATGCATGAATTTCAACACATGGGCCTAAACATGATCTTTATTGCACATATAGGAAATAAAGTTTAATAGCATGATTTCTATCCCTTTAATAGCTAATGCATGCGTAGCTACCCCTCCCTTTTCATTATCCATCCCCTGAGTTGTTTACAGATTATTACAGGTCAGGGGTTTATGAATTACACAACCAAAGGAAAATAAGAAGTTACTTCTATAGGGAGCCTTCAATTAGGCCCATATCTTCCAAACATCACTGCCTTATGGTATTGCATAGCCTTTTCATGATCCGCATGTGTCAGAGTTCCCTAAGGACCTCAAGGGCTCCCAGGTAGTGCTCACACCCATACATAGCCAAAGAATTAAACATGTGCAATGTGGAAGTGTCAGCCTTGTGTGTCAGAGTTCAGAGGGTGCTCAAAGGGTTCCCAAAGCAGTGCTCACACGAAGGGGGCTGAACTTAGTCGTCTAAGAGTGTATGTGAGAGTGCTTTTTATTTAAAAGGATTTAAGTAAGGAGTAGTTTGAGAAAGAGTAAGTGAGAAAACAATTTTTGAAGAAGGAAATGGAAGCTTAACATCACAAAGGACCAAGGATAGTCCAACAAACACAAATAGGGGGTAATTGGTTAGGGACGAATACAAAGCATATAAGATCATACATACATCAGGCAGATACACACATTGACATAAAATCAGAGGCTCCTAAGGGTCTAGAGGACCAGGGAGTATAGTATTAGGTTAGATTAATACCTAAGGCCATGGTTAAACTAATGTACCCGTCATAGACATGTAAGAAGTAGGTGCTAAGCGTACAGAAACATGCTGGTCATAAACAGAGAAAGCCTAATTTAAACATGTAGAAGGGACTTCAGGGTCCTAGATTTGGAAGCATGCTGAATCACAACAGTAATGAAACATGTTGGTTTAAGTACTGAAATATAAATTAGAACATATCAATGAAGTGGAGAAAGCAACAACACAAATATGAAAGTAGGAGTATGGACAATAGTTAGCCTTGGCTTGTAGCCAGCTAATCCAGAGCAGTTGTAATTAGCACATAAGAGAGAGCAGAAAGTCTTTAAATTGTGAGAGAGAGATTTTGTGAACCTATTAGTTCGTGTGTCTGTGTGTGTATGAATAGAGTATATATAGTTTTGAAAAGAAGGTAGATAAATAAGGTAAAAATAATAGTTCAGCAGTAATTATAGAAATAATCATCAATTAGAATCAATTTAGTATACAGACATCCTTTATTAAGGAATCATACCCAAACGGTAACAAGTAGTGGAAACAAAAGGAAAGGAATCAAGTGAAGTGTATATAATTTTAGAAATAAACAAAATTAGGATCCAATCAATACAAGTACTCCCCACAATTAAGGAGTCACAGTTCAAACGGATACCACAGCAGTAAAGAAGGAAAGAGAACTAATTTGAATATTTGATTTTAATTGTAAGAGAAGTAAAGAATAGGGCATGTGATTAAGACTAGGTACAGAATATATTAATCAAGGAAAGCATATAATTAATTGACAGCATACTTATACATAACTGAAGGTAGAAAATAATTCTGAAAATTAGTAAGAAATCCCTCGATATCATAGGGAATCAGTTATCAAATAAGAAAAATGTCACACAAATATGCAAAATTAATAAAGAGTTCTATGGAAAAATACACAATATCACAGTTCTAAGGAAATAGAGAAGATAACACTGATTTATCATGACACTATGAGAATAAGCAGGTAATAAACTAGAATCAGGACCATAAGGAAGAACAATATCAAATATGAGTTAGGGTTTCGTATAGAGCATGATATAGTCAGGAATAATCGAACACAAAAACCCTAACAAGAAAACATAAATAAGAATCACAGAATCCTAGGATGTTTATGAGAAACATACAGATCGACTAAACACATAAACCAAGACAAACTCAGAACCCTAGAAATGGGGGGTTTTTAACATAATAACTCAAGTAAAGAGAGAATGCTTAATCAAACATTTAAAATATACCGAGAATCATAGGTTAGTACCAAAAATCAGAAGAGAAAGCATTTTGAAAGGGGTTAACAAACCCTAGTTAAAGATGAAGCATTATTTTAGAGAAATCAGATAACCTTTAAGGAAAATAATAAAGAGACCATAATATACACAGATCTAAGTCAGATCTAGAAGAAAAATCAGAAAATACTAGGGGTTAGGGTTTTAGAGAGTTGAAAAACAAGGAAAACCTTAAAGATGTCGCCGACGTTAAGCGGAAAAGTCATGGCTCTTACTCAGATCGCCGGAGGAGAACGGAAGATCGCACGAGTGACCCTCGGTAGGAGCTGAACCACTCCAACCTCGCCTGAGGGCCTTAGGGTGCCATTAGACCGGTGTAGGATGAAGCAATAACCAGGAGACAGTGAAGGACCACAGTTTTTGGCGAGGGAACTAGCCGGGGAAGACGAACAAACTCCATCGGAGGTGGAGAGACAAAGGAAGGTTCTAGAGAGAACTAGAGAGAACCAGAGAGAGATAGAGAGAGAATAAGAGATTGGGAAAATGAGGGGTCGGAGGGGAGTAAGTCTAGGTTTAATTATGGTAGGTGGGATTAGATCAATAACTCAGATAGATCCGAGGTTGGTCCGAGTAAGGAATTTTTTGGGCAGGGTATGGAATTGGGTTGATTAAATTGTGATGGGTTGAGTTAGAATTAGGTTAGAATTTAAATAAATGTGGCTAATTGTTAAACACCCATTTAAAATAGACAAATAATTAAATAAAATTAGCTAGTAAGATGAAATTGAATGCTAGATAAATGAAATTAAGGTAATTAATGAGTATAAAAAATATAAAATGAAATAATTATTGATTTAAATGGTATAAAATGTACAATTAGGTCATAGTTGCAAAGTTATTGTAATTCTTGTCAAATAAGGCCAAATTGGCTAATTTTGTGACATATTTAAATCCTAATAGGATTAAAAATGATATATTGACTAGTAAATATTTTGAAATTCATTATAATATAATTTATGAATGATTATTGAATATAAAAAATACTGAATAAATTGGAAAAAGATTTAATGAAAATATGAAAAATCTTGAAAAAAAAACCAGTTATTATAAAGAGTGATTTTAGAGGTGTATATACAAATTAAAAAATAATTTGAGAAAAAATTGGGTATCAACATTTGCCCCTCTTTACATAGGAAGGATGGAAGAGTTGTCGGGTAAACATATGATGGCCAATTTTGACCGAGTGGAAATAGCTTGAAAGGTTCAGGCCGCACCCTGGTTCCTGAGCTGCCTACATAACCCTGGTCTTATAGGAATCAGGTTGTATGTAGTTCCGGGATCATCAGTGAAGTATACCGATGAAGTATTTTAAGAACGGACGCCAAGTACAGGGTTAGATGAGCAAATGGCTTACGGGATAGTTAGGAGACCTGGAGCGGAACCGATTCCACCAGGATGTATGTTTCTTGCCGGATTACCTACAAATAAACAATAAAAGCGCATATTGTGCGTAACTTCAACATGGTGAAAATTTCCGTTGGACGATGAATGTTGTCTTTGGATGGTTAAGGATGGCGTCTTTAGACCATTATGTCCTGGGCAATGAATTGCTTTGATGAGGGATTCGCAGGCCATGAAATGATATGCAAAATGATAAAAAGAGATCCTCAGGCCATGACATGGTGTTCTCGGGCTATGAAGATGGTGCCTCCGAACAATGACGCCTTTGGATAGGTTGGCGATATTTTAGCCCGTGAAGATGCAATAGCATGATGTTGACAAGACATTACTTAGTCTTGCGAATTTAAAAGGGTAAAGCTTAGCCCGAAAGGAAGCGAATGATAGAGATATGGGTTTCTTTTGAAAAGTAAATGGGAGACAGCGTTTAGTCTCGGAAGGCAGAAAGGTAGCCTTATGCAGGATGCAGATGCAGATTGAGACAGCGTATAGTCTCGGAAGGCAGAAAAGTAGCCTTATGCAATATGCGGATGTAGATGGAGACATCGTTTAGTCTCGAAAGGCAGAAAGGTAGACTTATGCAAGATGCGGATGTAGATGAAGACAACGTTTAGTCTCGGAAGGCAGAAAGGTAGCCTTATGCAAGATGCAGATGCAAATTGAGACATTGTTTAGTCTCGGAAGGCATAAAGGTATCCTTATGCAAGATGCGGATGCAGATGGAGACAACGCTTAATCTTGGAAGGCAGAAAGGTAGCCTTATGCAAGATGCAGATGCAGATGGAGACAACGGAAGGCAGAAAGGTAGCCTTATGCAAGATGCAGATGCAGATGGAGAGAGCGTTTAGTCTCAAAAGGCAGAAAGGTAGCCTCATGCAAGATGCAGATGCAGATGGAGATAGCATTTAGTCTCGGAAGGCAGAAAGGTAGCCTTATGCAATAATTAAATAAATGACAATAGAAATTCTTAGCTGGTAATAGATCGCATTATCATGACCGTGGTGAGCATTGAAATTTATGAAGCATTGTTTGTTGCTGATAATAAATGTTGGAATGTGCGACGATTTTGAGAGTCGTATTTTCGAATAATATATGTCCTTCGGCAGATAGCGTGTTTTGGGCTTTTGCAATTTGTGTCTGCATCTAAAGAAAGATCGTGAGTTTTGTAAATGGGGAAGGTTAGTTCGCATTCCCGCTGGCTATGCTTGGCTCGCTTGCTTGATCATGATGATAATGTCTGTATCATTGGGGTATCGTTCGCTAGACAAGCTGTTTCAGAAAAATAAATAAGCATGCTTTTGTAAGAATGTAATATATAATCTAAAATAGTTTTAGATGAACAGACTACGTGGCACAGCTTGAGACATTACGACCTCTTCTGCTGCCGAATTTTGAGGGTCCTCCTCAAAATTCTGCCCAGTTTGCTGGGTGGATGCCTTTGACTAGTGCTCGAGCCGTGACTGGCTGAACCTTCTTCGGAATTTTGAGAGTCCTCCTCAAAATTCTGCCCTAGTTTCAAATTGCGGGGAAAAATAGATTTTTATTGAATTATGACCGAACCCATAGGGCTGCGTATTTATCCCTCTTAAACGGGAATCAGGTCAGGCGTAGTTCAAATTACATCGTTGAGAACGCATAAAGATTACACATAGTAGCGCTTGATTGCATCTGAATTCATTGGCTTCGGCCAGACTTCTCCGTCCATCCCTGGGAATATATGTGTTCCTCCTGTTAGAACTCTATAAATCATGTACGGTCTTTCCAGTTAGGAGAGAACTTTCCCTTGGCTTCATCTTGATGCGGAAATATTTTCTTTGACACTAGTTTCCTTGGTGTGAACTGTCTCGGTTTGACTTTCTTGTTGAAGGCCCTGGCCATTCTGTTCTGATATAGTTGACCATGACATACTACATTCATTCTCTTCCCGTCTATGAGGTATAGTTTCTCATAAGGGCTTCTTACCCACTCTGCACCGCTGAGCTCAACTTCCTGTATAATTCTTAGAGATGGAATCTCCACTTCGGGAGTTTCCCCTGTTGATGTGCCGACAGTGGTGCGGTATCCCAGTAAGGCAAATGATAACTTCTCATGCCACTGTTTGTGCCTTTCTATCATCTTTCTTAGTATCTTCTTGATGTTTTTGTTAGCGGCCTCTACGACTCCATTTATCTGAGTTCTATATGCTGTGGAATTTTTGTGTTTGATCTTGAAAGTTTCACACATATCTTTCATCAAGTCACTGCTGAGATTAGAACCATTGTCGGTGATGATTGACTCTGGAACTTCGAACCGACAAAAAATACAGCCGCGGACAAAGTCGGCCACAACTTTCTTGGTAACTGCTTTGTAGGAGGTTATTGAGACCCATTTGGTCAAGTAGTCAATGGCGACCAAAATGAACCTGTGGCCATTGGAAGCGACAGGCTCAATTGGTCCAATAACCTCCATACCCAAGGCGGCGAACGGCCATGGTGAGCTTGTTGCATTGAGTTCACTTGGAGGAACTTTTATCATATCCCTATGTATCTGGCAGCGGTGGCACTTCCGAACATACTAGATGCAGTCTGTTTCCATAGTCATCAAGAAGTAACCAGCTCGGAGTATTTTCTTCGCTAAAACAAAGTCGTTCATATGTGGGCCACAGGTCCTTGCATGAATTTCTTCCAGCAACTTTTATGCTTCCTTTGCGTCAACACACCTTAATATCCCCAAATAAGGAGTCCTCATATACATGATTCCTCCGTTGTGGAAAAAATTGCTGGACAATCTCCAAAGTGTGCATTTCTGAGTGGAATTTTGAAGCTCGGGGTGTTCTCCTTTTGCCGAGTATTTATCGATGTCATGAAACCAAGGATTTCCATATGCTTCTTCTTCGATATGGGCACAATAAGCTGGCTGATTATGGATCTTTATGGGAATAGGGTCAATGAAATTCTTGTCCGGATGCTGGATCATTGAGGACAAAGTAGCTAATGCGTCTGCGAACTCATTCTGGATTCTGGGGACGTGCTGGAACTCTATCTTTATGAACCACTTTCTTAAACCCTGTACATGGGGCAGATACGGCAGTATCTTGGCATTCTTTGTTGCCCATTCTCCTTGTACCTGGTGTACCAATAAGTCAAAATTACGACTCACTAACAGCTCTTGGACGTTCATGTCAATGGCCATATTGAGCCCCAAGATGCAGGCTTCGTATTTGGCCATATTGTTGGTGCAACGGAACCTGAGTTTGGCGGATATTGGATAATGCTCACCGGTCTCTGATACTAGTAGTACTCCAATACCGACTCCTTTGAAGTTTGTTGCTCCATCAAAGAACATCCTCCAACCATCATAGGATTCTGCAATATCCTATCATATGAATGATACGTCTTTATCAGGGAAATATGTCTTCAGGGGTTTGTATCCTCCGTCTACGGGATTCTCAGCAAGATGGTTTGCTGGAGCTGGTCCTTTAACTACCTGCTGAGTCATGTAAACAATGTCGAATTCGCTCAGCAGGATCTTCAACTTGGCTAGCTTGCCAGTGGGCATGGGCTTCTAAAATATATACTTTAATGGATCCATCATTGATATGAGATATGTTGTGTAGGCACAGAAGTAGTGTCTCAGCTTTTCGGCGACCCAAGTTAGAGAACAATAGGTACGCTCTAATATATAATATCGGGCCTCATATGGAGTGAACTTCTTGCTGAGGTAATAAATAGCTTGTTCCTTCCTTCCTGTTTCATCGTGCTGCCCCAGAATGCAGCCGAAAGCTCCATCTAATACTGCAAGATAGAGTAGAAAAGGTCTGCCTGGATCAGGCGGTACTAGGACTGGCAGTGTTGACAAATATTCCTTGATTCTACCAAAAGCCTTTTGACAATCATCGGTCCATTTGGTCGCAGCATCTTTCTTTAACATCTTACAGATTGGCTCGCAGGTGACTGTAGACTGTTTTATAAACCGCCTGATGTAATTAAGCCTCCCCAAGAAACTCATCACATCTTTCTTGTTACTTGGTGGCGGTAACTCTTTAATGGATTTGACCTTGGACGGATCCAATTCTATTCCCTGGCGACTTACAATAAATCCCAGCAGCTTCCCAGCAGGAACCGCGAATGCACAGTTCGCGGGGTTTGGACTATGATCGGTTTGAGAGTGACTACGGATTTCTTTGGGTCATCTCCTTCTGCGATCAACCCGATTGACCCCTCAGGATCCCAATCATCTTCTTTTTTAATCATATGGATACCTCTACCCTTAAGGTCTGTTGGAGGATTGTCGCGAACGTTTGGAGCAGGGTCTTTTTCCACAATAATCGTGTTGTCAATGAGAGGCTGTATTTTGTCCTTCAGAGAACGACATTCTTCAATGGTGTGTCCTTTCATGCCGGAATGGTATGCAAAGGATTTATTTGGGTTAACCCACTGAGAAGGATTCTCAGGGGTGGCATCAGGGATAGGTTTAACATAACCAACAACTTTGAGTTTTTCATATAGTTGGTCAATCGGCTCGGCTATGGCGATGTATTGCTTTGGAGGACAGCGATCAAAATTGGGACGAGGTCTAGGGCAGTTTTGGCGTGCAGGGGGTGATTGGTAATGGGATGGCTGGGAATTATAAGTATTGTAGATAGGAGTGGGTTGTGGTTATTGGGTGAAGCAGGTTGATATGTAGGTGTTGGAGCTTGGTAGGAAGGCGGTGGAGCTTGGTAATTTGGCGAGGGATGATATCTGATTGGAGATGTCAGATAGGTTTGGTACTTGGGTGGGGACTTGATTCTTTGTGAAACCATTAAAGCTCCCACATCTCTCTTCTTAGACACACCACCCTTGCAAGGCTACAAAATTTGTAACCATACCGCTTTTAATACCTTCTTCAATCCGCTCACCCAATTTGATGATGTTAGAAAATTTGTGGCCCTCAACCATCATTAACCGATCATAATATTGCGGGTCCTGAGCCCAGACAAAGAACTTGTTCATATGTTCTTCCTCTAGAGCAGGTCTGACATTAGCGGCTTTGGACCTCCAGCGAGTAGCATACTCGCGAAAGGCTTCTGTAGGCTTCTTCTTCAAATTTTGAATGTAGAACACACCTGGTGCGTTCTCTGTGTTGAATCTAAACGTGTCCATGAAATCAGACGCCATGGGTACCCAGTTTGACCATTTCTTGGGGTCTTGGCTGATTTACCAAGACAGTGCATCTCCCTTCAAACTCCTCATGAACAGCTTCATGCGGATTCTTTCATCCTTTCCCACGCCAACCAATTTGTCACAATAGGTCCTCTGATGGACTCTCGGATCACCAGTACCGTCAAACATTTCGAACTTTGGAGGTTTGTACCCCTTGGGCAGTTCGACATCAGGTTGGATTCAAAGATCTTCATAGTTCAACCATTCAATCCCCTTGGTCCCTTCAATACCCTGAACTCGGCCGGTCAATTTCCTAAGCTCCTCGGCCAGGTTCCTGATATTTTTTGTCAGACCCGGATGCCTGTGGGATAGGCGAAGTGGATTGGGTCATGGTTTCCACGTAGATGGGATTTTTATAGGTGTGGAAATGTCTTTTGTGGGGTTTTGAGGTTCTGGGATGAGTAACGGGGTGTTATATGTGGTGTGGCAAGTATTATACTATGTCGGGAGAGTTTGGTTCTTTGGGGGAGTGGTGTGATGATGGGGTGGGAGATGATTTTGCTGTCTTGGGATATCTTGTGGAGGTGCGGGATTTTGAGCATTTGGAAGGTTGACGTCAGGGACGTTGAGGGAAAATGACAAGTTGGCTAGATTCCGGATGTGATCGAGTTCTTCCTGAAACTTCAAATATTTTTGTTCAAGTGGCGACATGTTCTCATGCAGGACCTGAATACCTCGGCCATCAGTGGCCTCTACCCTTTCAATCACATTCTCCTTTCTGATGCCTCTGGACTCTTCCATCTTTCTTTTGCCTTTGTCTTTTACCTTAGGAGGACTAAGGGGGAGTAGGTGGAGGTCCCTTGGATCTGGTGCGATAGGTTGTTGATGCCAGAATGCACGAACTAACCTTTGGGGGGGGATTAAGAAAAAATAAAAACAAAAGGTAACCAAGTCGGTGAGGATTATGAAAAGAGTATTGCAGTACTTAAACACATAATGCAGAAATGAAAGTATGTCCTATGTTGGGGACCTCTTTGTGCCTGAGGTAAGCCTAGCGAAAAATTGGTTTGGAGAACTTTAAATGCTAAATGCTTCATTTTATTGATAATAAAATTGACAAATCCCGAAGCGACAGATGAAAAAATAAAAAATCACTAATGGCCATTAGCCTTATTACATTGTTAGAAAAATAAAGACATTCCTATCTACTTGGTCCCAAAAAGACCTTCCCCAGATTTGGCATTCCTTCTTTCTTCTAACAACTTTCCCAACTCGCGAAGTCCCAGCAGCAGATAAGTTCTGGCTAGGTACCCCCTACAGCTCCCTCAACCTTTTTACAATCTTCAACCCTTTTGATGAACTTTTCTTCCAAATCGATTATACCTCGTTCCAAATACCCTAGCCTCTTGTTGGCACTGATAGCCATGTCTTTCGATTTCTTGATCAGTCTTTTTTTGGACTCATGTATCTTGTGATTATCATCCTCATTTTCCTGGATCCTTTTACGCAACTTGTTGAACTTGACTTGTGCTTCAGCCCTTTCATCTACAACCCTGTGACCTCAGACGTAACCTGGCTTGCTCTGACTACCCAGATCTTCTTCTAACCAACCCAGATAGAAAGGGGTATAACCGGCGTGATACCTGTCTGGTTTGATTGTGTCTTTGTCAAGTATAACCTTGCAGTGCCATAGGTGCTGATCATGGAACTTGTGAGGACTGTCATTATTTTGAAATTCTATTCGGAGATGGCTCATCTTCTTGACCCTAGGGATGAATTTCTTCCTTCCTGCTTGCCTCATAACTCGAAGAGGGACGTAAAGGTATGTCCCCCTTAGACCAATTAGTACCACAAATGATGCGTATCGGGATCGAATGATGAACTCATCCGGTGGAAACCATTCGAACATCCATTTAACCTGTTGTTCAGTCAGGTTATCAAAAAGCTCGACCCATCCTTCAGCATCTTCAGGTTGAGCGAACATGTCAGGGATATAGTTCATTTGCTTTGGGTGATGGAAAGAGATGTGGTCATCCCACATTCGGCGGTGGATGTCCTGTCGATATTTCCCCTTTTGGAGATGTTCCACAAGCCAGAGTTGGAGTAACAAATTGCAACCTTCAAAATGCTTTGCTCCTTGTTGACATTTCTCTAAGGCCCGGTACATATCTACACCGATCATGGGCAGAATGCTGAAATATTGCCCATTTAACCCTTCCATTATGGTCTTGGTTACCATGGCTAGCTTGGTATGGATCCTCTCTTTCTTCATCGGGAATACGATCAATCCCAAAAAGCAGACCATAAACACGAACACTTGGTGATGGACATGTCCCAGAGAGGTGATAACAAACTCGTCATGGTAGGTACGGTATGATTTGCTGTAGCCATACCATTCGTACAAGTAGTCAAAAGGAATGTATGGATCCCCCAGACATACCAATTTCGCGTCCTTTTTCAGACCCATCATTTTGAGGAAACTTCTACCTGTGCGGTTCTCAGGCATCAACAACCCCGGAATTTCCCATACTAGGTTAGCCAACCCTCTTATCTCTTCTATTAACAGTGCCATTTCGATAGTCCCGAAGCGGAACACAGATCTTTCTTGATCCCATAATAGGGTAGCAGCCTCTACTATCATTTTGTTAGGCTGGATTTCCAAAAGAGATGGTATATTACCCAAGTGTTCCCTGATGCTAGCTTTGTCGCTAGAGTGTAGATCCTCCTACCAACTCAGCAATTTTGGGTGGATGTTGGAGATCATGCCGAACCTGGGGACTTCGTGCCTCATATTTTTTCAGTAAAACAAATAGGTTACGCCCTTACCCCCTACCAGACTGGACTATTTAACGTCAATAATTAGCAGGAAGCATTTAGTTCTCCAAATAAATGCATACAACGTGAGGGTGTCCGTTTGGGGTTAGGGAAACCCGGTGGACTTTTGGATAAAGCTATCGTGCGAACAAAACTTTAGCTTTGACTAGGTTTGATCATGATGCATGCAACAGTTCAATAGAGTAAGGTTTCTATGGGGTTTTAGATAGGTACCCTTGAGCGGACAACTCAAGGGGGAAAGGAACGGAACCGTCGACTGCACCGCTGATCGACTGGTTTTACCGCTAACAAACATTTTCGAATTTAGTGGGTGATAATATAGGAAGGGCGCAACAAATCATCAAGTGTTGCTATAGTATTTTGTTTGGCATGAGTGGAGTATTAATGTTGAGCATGGTTTATGCAAAAAGTATTAAAACAATTTGTCACGTATTTGCATGTTAAAGAAAGCGGTAAACACGGTAATAATGATTTAAAGCAATTACAAAAAGGAAACAAAGAGACATTTTAGTTACGTTTCAAAATAAATACTCCAAGTAACCAATTAATTACATGCAACGGGAATGGGAAAGGGTGCAAGTGTTTAAAATAAGGCATAACTCGAAACAATTTGAAATGGTAAAAGCCTATAATCCCCAGCAGAGTCTCCATGTTGTCGCGCACCCTTTTTCCTCGCGAAGGTTGGGTTTATGACATTGGTTGGGACAACTCGTTCCTTTTGGGAAAGGGGTTTTGTTTATTTTTTAGAGTCTCCACATAAAAATTTGTTCTACTCGATCGCTTGGGAATGGCCGCGATCGCATAGGGTAAAAGAAGGGCTGGAAGAATTTGGGCTTCGTTGTCGCATTAGTTTGTCTGTGATAGCATAGGGTAAATGCCTGGATAGTACTCTATTTCGAGGGTTTCGACCATTTTTGCATTTTTTGAGTTATGGAGCTCGGATTGAGGAGATTTTTGAAGGGATTTTCAGAGAAGTGATTGGGGTAAGTGTTTGTCACTTAATTTTGGTTAAATTTCACGATTATGTCTTGATTTTTGTCATCTAAATTTTGAATTTGGGGTGAAAATTTGGAGAAAATAGAGGAAAATTAGAGAGTGTATTTTGGGGAATTGAATGGTCATTTCATGTCGGATTTTGATGAATTTGATATGGGTAGACTCATGAGGGAATAAGGATTATAGTTTTGTGATTTTTGTCGGATTTCAAGAAGTGGGATGGGGGGGCCGGGTTTTGTCAATCTCGGGATTTGTGGTTTAATTTAATAATTTTGATGCGGGCTTCGTTCCTTTAGCATATATTAATGATAATATACTATTTTTTGATAGATTCAGGGTGATTCACGGCCGAGTCAAGCGGCAAGGGTATTGTAGAGTAGAGTTTTATCCGGTTTGAGGTAAGTAATGACTGTAAATCTTGTCCTGAGGGTATGAAACCCCAGATTTCACATCGTTTCACTGTTTTGAAGTGGCGCACATGCTGGATGACGAGCATGTGGCGTGCACCGTTGGAGATTGTGACTTGGTCCATCTCGTAGCATCTATTGAGTTGTGTATTTGACTGAAAACTATATGAGATTTTATGTTTTAGAAAGTATTATTGTGTTTTGGGTTGAATGTCGTATTTGGGCCTCGTGCCAAGTTGTTTGGACCCTTAGGGGCTTTTACTACTATTTTCTCATTGTTCTAATTTAAAATTAGTACTCTTTCATGCTATGTTTTACTGATTTCATAATTCAGTCTTATTTACTCCGTTTTGATACATAAAATGAAATTTTGGGCTGAGCACCCTGTTTTATTAGCTGCCCGAGTGGCTTGAGAGGTTTATGACCGAGTGAGGCCGAGGGCCTGTGTTGTGTGATGCCAAGGGCCTAATTTAATTATTCCACGAGGTGGCTTGATGTTGTTACTGATTCATGATTATGTAAGGCCGAGGGCCTGATTGATTTATGCCACAAGGTGGCTTGATGTTGTTACTGATTCATGATTATGCGAGGCAGAGGGCCTGATTCATTATGCCACGAGATGGCTTGTTATAGCGCTTGGGACGTAGGAGCCTCTCCGGAGTCTGTACAACCCTAGTGAGCACCGGTACCCTGAGTGAGTGATGTGATGTTGCCCGAGAGGCTGTTCTTGATTCATGTTGTGCCCGTGGGCTGATTACGAGTGATTGTGAGGTTTCCTGAGGGGCATTTTATGATACATGTTTTTCCCGATGGGCTATTTATGATTTTCATCACTTTCACTCTAAAATTCATTAAAACACTTTTGAAGTTGTTGGAAAAAAATCTTCAAATGATTTTTTACTAAAAATATGGTTTTAAGAAAGATGATTTGACTTATACATTGTTTTGGAGGAAAGTTGTACTTACTGTGATTTTATGACATGGATTTATGTGTTTCATACTGCTCAGTCCTTATTTACATTTATTACTTACTGAGTTGGTGTACTCACATTACTCCTTGCATCTTGTGTGCAGATCCAGGGATTTCTAGACGTGATAGCGAGCGATGATTCTTTCATTCGTCGCGGATACCCCGAATCGGCAAGGTAGCTGCATGGCGATCGTAGCCTTGCTCCTCTCCCTCTTATCTTCCTTAGACTATATTAGTTTTTTTCTAGACTGTAATAGTATTAGTTGTTTTTGGATTATCCTTGATAGACGCTCGGGACTTCTGACACCCCGATGTCTGGCTTTTGTTAGTTTTTCGCACATGTCATTTAAACTGAAGTTATGAAGTTTTTATTAATTAATAGTTTTAAAACACCTTTATTATGATGTATCGAATTATTCTGAAAATGTGTCAGTTGGCCTACGTCCATGATAAGCGCCATCATGAGCGGGTCGTTTTGGAGTCATAAATTTTTCTTAATCTTCGTTCCCAAAAGGCGGGAAATTCTCAAAAGGCACGTGGTTAAAGCTGACCAAGCTCGCAAAAATAGTACAAGCCTGTACCGTGATATTAAATGGTTGTACCAGCCGTTTATCTTTGTAATAATTACACATGTACTATGTTGGGATTCCCTCTCTTATATAAAGGGGACCCTTGTAAATTTGTAAGATACCTGCTATTCAATACATGAACAAGAATATTCTCTGCTCTCTAATTCAAACATTCTCTACAATTGTTCCATTGATTTATTGCCTTTCATTTATTGTGTTCGTTAATTGTTATTCATTTATCGCTCCTTATTGATCATAAAAAGACCATCTTCGAGGCCTTCAATACTGTTATACCTTCTTCGACAGCTTTCTATCAAACCCTCGAGCTCGACCTCGAGGACCTATTTCGACCAAGCTCGAGACCCCGTCTCTTAACTGCTCAGTTAGTACAATTCCATTATCCTTTGCTCTTGTATCATTTTTCTTAACTTTCACTTAGCATCTATTGCCTAAACAAAATAGTATTAAACAGATCACATATTTTTAGAACAACTGATGCGATACTAAACTGCATAGTCTAGCATGTGATATACCTTACATTTGAAGTGCTTTAATGATAAAAATACACTTGTTAGGTGCTTAATGGAGTTTATTTCATGTGTAGGTGAATTGGAGATGGAAACGGAGCTAAAGGGATGCAAATATGTCGAAAATACGCAAAAAGAGGAACCCGGGCGATAGCCGGGCGTTTTCCCCCTAAAGTCGGGCACCCCCTGGCGTTAGGGGGGCGTTTGCCCCATAAGGCCAGTCACCCCCAGGCGTTAGGGCCCAAACGCCAGGCCTGCCCTGGCCTTAAGGTAGCGTTTGGCCCCAAACACCCGGTGTCCCAATTTCGGCCAGATTCGAGTTTTGACGAGTTTAAGTGTTTCCCGGTTGAAATAGAAGTCTCCTACATGGTTAGGGTTGGCCCAAAACATATAAATAGACCCCAAGAAACACAACTTAAGGAGACGGAAGAAGATACAGAAGGATTCAACAAACAACACCATAGAAGTGACAAACATCGATTTCTACGTCTAGTATTCTTTACTTTGTATTTCAATTATGCAATTCCTTTTAGTTTTGGTTCTCAATAGCATGAGTAGCTAATTTCTTTAGTCTAGGGTTTTGGTAGAACCCGTTGGGGATGAATTCATTGTGATATTAATATATTTTGGTTGATTAAACTCTTTTTGTTCAACTATGTTCTGATTGTAGTTGATTGAAAGGGCTCTCGATTAACTCTTCCCATTTATTATGTATCTACTTGAGAAAGAGTGCATATTTAGGTAGTTGTTGAACAACACCACTCCCGGAGTATAGACAAAGGTTATAACTGAGGGTTTAGAGGTTAGATTAGAGATAACGAAACCTCTGGTGCAATCTAAAGTGAATTGTATTGCAATCTAGCTAGCGTAACTTGAGATAGTGCGTCTAGTAAATTATCATAATTACTTGAGAGAGATTTATGATAGTTAGAGCGTTCATGATTGACAGAGATAGCCAATTAAATTATAAGAATATCCAAGGAAANGAGAAAAGTGATTAAGTAACAGTTTAGTATTTTATAGACTCAATTGATACGTTCAATTCTCTGTGGGATCGACTTTGGGCTTAATACCCCAAATTATATTTGCAGCGCCTGTTTAGTCTCTTTATAGGACATAGTTGAGCGTGATAAAATTTTGACGCCGCTGCCGGGGAATTAACGGTATTATCAATTTAGTTGAAAGAAATACAAAATTCTGAAACATAATCAAATTTCTTTAAAATTTTCGTTTTCACATTGAATGTTTAACGTTTGCTAAGTGTTGCAGGTGCATGCCTAGAAACTCATCGAGGATTGGTGAAGTAATTGAAGCCTTATCAGACCCCAGAAAGTTTTCAGGACCATTAACCAGACCAACCGAAAAAGCAAACATAAACCACAAATTGAACAAATCGAAACAGACATGGAAGATCAACACAACCGGAATAATAATGGGG
>ML387272.1:18613-148597 GCA_005239525.1 Nicotiana knightiana | reverse complement strand
AGGTCAACATTGGTCAAAATTAAAAATCACTTTTATATTTACTATCTAAATAATATAAATGTAATCCGTTAACACTTTTGTAATACAAATAATGAATACACTAACATATACTATAACATGCTATATAAGTAGTTAAAGTAGTACAACGAAGCGTGTGTTATATATATATATATATATATATATATATATATATATATATAGAGAGAGAGAGAGAGAGAGAGTAAGTAAGTTAATATTCAACGATGCATCTGAGTAAGTTATATCAATTTACAAACAGATATATTTGATGATAAATTATATATACTAATTAGGATCTTCACAAGTCTATCAATCTCTAAAGAACCTGACCCAGATGCATCGTTGAATATTAAAAACAAAACGTTTGACCTATATCTATTAATAGTAAAAATAAAATGTTTCGACCTATATCGATTAATCTATGCCATGCATTATTAGTGATGAATGAATGTAATCCGTTAACTCTTTTATAATACTAATAATGAATACACTAACATACTATAACATGCTATATATGTAGTTAAAGCAGTACAACGAAGTGTGTGTTATATATATACATACACTAACATATACTATAACAAGTTTTATATATATATATATATATATTATACACACATACACTTTGATAGCTGTATATATATAAAAACACGACGCGCTAGGAACACAGGGTCGGGTTCTTTTAGGGATTGATAGACTTATAAATTGATTCATCGACTTATAACTTATTTAGATGCATCGATGAATATTAAAAATAAAACGTTTTGACCTATATCGATTAATATAAAAAATCAAATGTCTCGACCTAAAATAGAATAATATTATATCGGTTTATCAATTGATTAATTATTCGTACATAGTAATGTATATGGTTGATCATCAATTACTATATAGTGTATGTGTGTGTGAAATTACTCATATACTTAAATATAACTTAAAACTTTACTTACATAGATGCTATTATAATCTATTAAAAGTAATTACCTAGTTAATATAATTTTTTGTAAAGATTATGCTTATAGTTTATAGTTATTTATAATAATTGTGTAGTTAAATAAAATAAATGTTTATAGATAATAATAATTTTTTATAGCTTATAATATTTTAAGAAATAAAAACAAAAAAAAAAAGAATTTAGTTTTTTTTAAAAATACCGACCAACATTTGTCGATTTTTGGTCAAACAGTTAACACTTAAAGACCGATCAAATTTACCGACCAACGTTGGTCAGTAATTCTGAACTACAGAATGAAATAACGGGTTTCCTCCCATTTCTCTTATTTTCTTCCCCAAAATTTCCCTAAATCCTCCCTCAATACTTTCCCTCTCATTCTCTATTTTCCTCACACAAATCCCATTCCCCACGCCATGTAGCCACTGCCCGTCGCCGGAGTTGCCACTGCCACTGTACTGCCGCCCCTCTCCTTCTCCACCTAAAAATTCTAGGTTTGAATTACAACCCATTTCTTTGTTATTTCTAGGTTTTGTTTCAATTATTGAACATTGTATTTTATTGTTTCAATTAGTGTTTCAATTATCTGAACATTATATTTTATTGAGTACTAGGGTTTAGGTCTTGTTTTATTTAGTTTTGTTAATTAATCTTATTAACTAATTAGTTTAATTAGTCTTGAATAGTTTAGTTAGATTTGAATTATACTTTGTATTGTCTTGAATAATTTAATTAGAATCTAGGGTTTAGGATTTGTTCTTGTGAATCGAATTGAACTTTTAGTTTATAAATTAAAATTTTAGGATATGAATTGAAATTTTAGGATATGAATTGGACCTTTTGGATATGAATTGAATTTTTAGTTTATGAATTGAACTTTTAGGATATGAATTGAACTTTTTTTATAAATTGAAATTTTAGGATATGAATTGAAATTTTAGGATATGAATTGAAACTTTTTGGATATGAATTGGACCTTTTGGATATGAATTGAATTTTTAGTTTATGAATTAAACTTTTAGGATATGAATTGAACTTTTAGTTTATGAATTGAATTTTTAGTTTATAAATTGAAATTTTAGGATATGAATTAAAATTTTAGTTTATGAATTGAACTTTTTGGATATGAATTGAACTTTTAGTTTACTAATTGAATTTTTAGTTTATAAATTAAAATTTTAGGATATGAATTGAAATTTTAGTTTATGAATTGAACTTTTTGGATAAGAATTGAACTTTTAATTTACTAATTGAATTTTTAATTTATAAATTAAAATTTTAGGATATGAATTGAACTTTTAGTTTATGAATTGAATTTTTAGTTTATAAATTGAAATTTTAGGATATGAATTGAACTTTTAGTTTATGAATTGAACTTTTAGGATATGAATAGGGCTTTTAGTTTATAAATTGAAATTTTAGGATATGAGTTGAACTTTTAGTTTATAAATTTAAATTTTAGGAGATGAATTGAACTTTTAGGATATGAATTGGACTTTTAGTTTATAAATTGAACTTTTAGTTTATAAATTAAAATTTTAGGATATGAATTAAACTTTTAGGATATGAATTGGAATTTTTAGGATATGAATTAACTAAAAAAAGATTAGGATATGAATAAACTAAATTAATTTATTTTTGTTTTATTTGTATAAATGGAACATCGTACTTGGATGTACAATAGAATTATCCTAATCGACGGGGATTGCGGGAGAATTTTGTAGAAGGGGTTGATGACTTTGTTAGGCATGCAATGTCACTTCCACCATACCACAGTGAAGGAGTAATTAGGTGCCCTTGTGTCAGGTGCGACTATATGAAGTTTGAAAAACCGGAGGAAGTTAAGCTTCATCTTTATAGGAAAGAGTTTATAGAGAATTACTTTGTGTGGACTAATCATGGAGAGATCAATGGTAGCCGTGGGGTGCTTCATAACATGGTTGTTGGTGAAAGTAGTAGGTCGGTGGGGAATACAAATCTTGATTCTAGAATTCAGGATATGATTGCGGATGCTTTTGGGATGCACTTCGGGGGTGAGCCCAATGAAAATGTTGAACAAACTCCTAATGATGACACAAAACATTTTTATGAACAGTTAGAGGAAGCTAGTCGTCCACTACGTGAAGGAAGTCCTCACTCTGAGCTGTCTGTTGCAGTTAGATTACTAAGTATCAAATCTGATTGGAATATTTCTTAAGCAACCATGGACTCTTTCATTGACCTTATGAGTGAACTAGTTGACCCTAATATCAACTTACCTGGTGATTTCTATAAGGCAAAGAGATTGGTTTCTAAGTTAGGACTTTCGTCAATGAGAATTGATTGTTGTGAAGACGGTTGCATGTTATATTATAAAGATGATGCAACTTTAGACAGTTGTAAATTTTGCGAAAAGCCTCGTTTCAAGAGGATTTCCAGCGGGAATATGGTCGCTATCAAGGCGATGCATTATTTACCTCTTTTACCTAGGTTAAAGAGGTTATATGTGTCGATGAGTTCTGCTCCTCATATGAGAGGACACTTTGAAATAGAAGACCACCTGGTGTTATGTGTCTTCCTTCAGATGGAGAAGCTTGGAAGCACTTTGATATGACATATCCAGATTTTGCTACTGAACATTCTGTTAGGTCTATGTGTAGATGGCTTCACGCCTTTTTCTATATTTGCGACACCATATTCATGTTGGCCTGTCTTTCTTACACCTTATAATATACCGGCCGAGTTTGTATGACTAGTCCATATATATTCTTAAATTGTATTATATCCGATCCACGTAATCCAAAAATTTTGATTGATGTATATTTGCAACCTTTGATTGATGTATATTTGCAACCTTTGATTGATGAGCTAAAACAATTGTGGTATGATGGTGTTGAAACATATTACATATCAACCAAGAAGAATTTCAATTTGCGTGCTTTAATGTGGACTATTAACGATTTTCCTGCGTATGGAATGTTGTCTGGGTGGATGACTGTTGGGAAGCTAGCTTGTCCTTACTGCATGGAAAATGATAAAGCGTTCACTTTGAAACATGGCCGAAAGAAATCATGGTTTGATTGTCATCGTCAATTCTTGCCTCATGATCATGAGTTTAAAAGGATGAAAACTGCATTCAAAAAGAATAAAATGGAATATGATTCTCCACCTCCGATACTTTCAGGTGAGGAAATTTGGGAGAGGGTCCAGAACTTCAGTAAAGTTACTGAAGCTCCACCTTATAGATTCCCCCGATATGGTGTTACTCATCCTTCGACGAAACAGATTATATTTTGGGAGTTACCTTATTGGAAGGATAATCTTCTCCGTCATAACCTTGATGTTATACATATTGAGAAGAGTTATTTTGACAATTTTTTCAACACAGTGATAGATGTTAAAGGTAAGACAAAGGATAACCCGAAGGCTAGAATAGACTTACAAGAATATTGCAGGCGGCCTGAATTATACTTGCAGACAACAAACAATGGTAAGGTGTTCAAGCTCAAATCAAGTTACACATTAACTTTGGAGAAAAGACGGCAAATTTGTGATTGGGTTACGAAATTGAAGATGCCTGAGGGTTATGCGTCGAATCTTAGAAAAAAGTTGATATGGAGGTGGGGAAGTTGAGCCATTTGGAAAGTCATGACTGTCATGTTTTCATGGAGACCTTAGTGCCTATTGAATTTTGTGGTTTGCCTGAAAGAATCTGGAAACCCATCACAGAGATTAGTTTGTTTTTCAAAGACTTGTGTTCTACCATATTAAGGGAAGAAAACCTACTCCGGATGGATCAGAACATTCGTGTAACTTGTAGTAAGATGGAAAAGATATTTCCATGTGGTTTTTTTGATGTGATGGAAAACCTTCCAATCCACCTTGTACACGAGGCATGACTTGAAGGGTCTGTTCAATGCAGATGGATGTATCCCTTCAAGAGGTAATATTATAAGTTTGATGTAATTTTCTATTTTATTTAATGTTCTTGGCTAACATGACATTATGTAGGACAATTGGCAAATGTAAGCAATTTGTTAAGAAGAGGAATAGGATTGAAGGATCTATATGCGAAGCTTATCTTGCAAAGGAAACTGCTCATTTTTGTTCTTATTATTTTGAGAGTAACATGCCATGTTCTAGGAATAGGCCCAATAGGTACACGATCGAATGTGTGAATGATCCATTATATCTGCCAATGTCCATATTCAATCAACTAGGATGATATTCTAAGGATTTTAGAAAGAGAAGTTTGAGTGATATGGAGTACAAGTCAGCTACACTTCATGTGTTGCTAAATTGTCCCGAAGTTGTACTATTTCTCAAATAAGTATTGATATATTAGTTATAAAAATATAAAATTTACTGTGATTACATCTTGATGCAATTACTAAAAATATTTGATGTGTCATAGTCACTTCATGGGCCAATTTGGCCATGATGTTGTATATACGAGATTTGATACTTGGTTCAAACAATTTGTAAGTTTATCCTGATAATGTTCTAACACTATTTAGGTAATTAATTTTTATAAGTTATGCTAACTTATGAATTTTTTTAACACTATGTAGGTAAATAATCCAAATAATGGTGTAAATCAATTTTTGAAAGATATATCTTGGGGACCTGGGCTTCAGGTCACAACAATGTCTAAGTACGTAGTGAATGGTTATAAGTTCCATACAGAGGATTGCTCTAAAAATAAAAATAGCAACAACATCAGGATGTGGATTCAAGGTGGTGATGGCAACCAAGTTGGAGATATTGTAATGACCCGGTCGGTCGTTACGTAGAACTTGCATTATAATTACTGTTATTGACTTTTCATAGGTTGGTTATACTGTTCTTGATGTGTTAGAGTTGGTAGGCTCGGAATCGGAATGGTTATAATGAGAATTTAGTCACCTAGTCTTTAAAAATAGCCTTAGAGTTGAAAAAGTCAACTGAGAGTTGACTTATTGGTAAACGACCTCGGAATACGAATTTTATGGCTCGGATAGATTCGTTAGGTGATTTGGGACTTAGGAGTGTGTTCGTAATATTTTTGTGATGTCGGTTTAGAATTAGGCTTGAATTGGCGAAAGTTAGTTTTTGGTGTTTTCCGGTTGGCAGTGGAAAATAGGCTATCGGAGTCGGAATGGAATTTCAAAAGTTGGAACAGTTTCGTAATGTCATTTTGGATATGTCTGCAAAATTTCATGTCAATCGGAGTTGTTTTGGATAGTTTCGGCATCGTTGGTGGATTTTAAAATTTTCAAAGTTCTTAAGCTTGAATCCGACATGATTTTGGTGTTTAGATGTTATTTTTGGTGTTCCGAGACTGCAAATAAGTTTGAATGATCATTTATGATGTGCTGGTAAATTTGGTTGGGGTCCCGAGGGGCTCGGGATGGATTTCGGATGGTTAACGAGCATTTTGGCCTTAGAAAGTCTGTTATTTCTGGTGTTAACACATCAGTGATTTGTTCATCGCGATCGCATGGAAATAGCTGTGATCGCGTAGAGTAAAAGTCGAGGCAGGTGAAGTTTTTCTATGCGATCGCGTAAGTGTGTCTGCGATCGCATAGCTTGGCAGGCTAGAGCACTGCGGTCGCGTGGGTTGAGGTCCTGTTGAATCGCGATCGCGTGTGAAGATATGAGATTGCGTAGGATCTTTTGAAGGTATGTGGAAATTGTTCTTCGCGATCGCGTGGGAACTCCCGCGATCGCAGTGAAGTAATAACTGGGCAGTATATATTAAAACCCTCCGCGACCTTTGCCTACCTTTCCACCATTTTTGAATGGGAATAGAGATTTTGGAGCAATTTTGAATAGGAAAATCAGTTTTCTTCATTGAGGTAATATCAGTGTTTAATTCATGAAAATCAGTAGAAAAAGATGGGATTAGGGCTTGAGATTTTGAGACCTTTAGGGATCGATTTGAGGGGTCAAACGAAATCCGATTTTAGTGTTCTTTATATGTATGGACTCGTGAGAGGATGAAGAACATTTTGGTATAAAATTTGTTGAGTTCTGATATGGGGGCCCGGGGGTCGGGTTTTGGCTAAATTTCGGGTTTTGTGCTTAAAATCGATATTTTTCAATTGGAATTCATTCCTTTAGTATAATTTGATGATAAAAATCTTAACTTGGTAGATTTGGGGCACTCAGAAGTTGATTCGAGAGGCAAACATATTGCAAATAGTTTTCGGGCTAGTTTTAGGTAAGTAATATCTTTAAATTCTGTCCTCAGGGTATGAAACCCCTGACTCTGCACCGTTTCACGGGTTTTGGATTTCACAAATCGGGAATTTGGAAATATATCCCTTTTTAGGCAACTATTGAGTTGCGAAACGGATTTTAAAGCTTATTTCCAATAGTACTATTATGATTTAATATACTTGGGGCAAACCATGTTTGAGGCTTAGTGCCGATCTGTTTTAACCCCTTGGGGGCTGTTTTACTGATATTCTTACTATTTTGAAATTATGATTTTTCACTCAGTCTTTCTTGTGAAATTGTTGACACTCTTATTTGATGATATTACTATTTCTTGAAATGAAATACTATTTTTGGTTGAGAACCCCGTTTTATTCATGGCCCGAGTGGCATGCTGAGAATGTTATGACTGAGTGTGGCTGAGGGCCAATGTTATGATATGAGAGAGGCCGAGGGCCAATATTGAGAGTGATTTATCCATGATGTGGCTTGTTTATAGCGCTTGGGTTGTAGGAGCCCCTCCGGAGTCTGTACACATCCCCAGTGAGCGCAGATACCTATTGAGTGCGAGTGATGCCTGCGGGGTTGATACTGAGTGACTGTGAGGTCGCCTGATGGGCTGATACTGAGTAATGGTGAGGTGCTGAGGGAAATTGTTACGAGAAACGATTTTGGCCTGAGGGGCAGATTTATGATGATTTTTTTGAGTTTTTGACTACGATTCACTTAGTTTTTCAAACTGATTTTACTGAGAGTTTTACTGAGATATATTGGAATTATACTTGTTTCAAAGGATTTCTGGAAATCGGTTTTCGAACATATGCATTTGATGAATACTGTATGGTGACTTGGTGTTTTACTGTTTTTGTGAATTGGTGTATATGTGTTGTGTGTTTCGTATTTCTCACACTGTGATTTATTTTCATTACTACTGAGTTGGTGTACTCATGATTACTCCCTGTGCCTCTGTGCACAGATCCAGGTGCCGATCCAGAGCAGTAGCTGTCTTTGTTTGTTAGCAGCTACTTTATGGGATTTCGAGGTAGTTGTCCAGCGTCCACAACTTCTCCATTTTCCTTCCTTATTTAGTTTTAGCATTTCATTCCTAGACTTTATTTAAGACATTAGTAGAGTTAGTTTTATTTTGTAAATGCTCGTTACCATGTTGACTCCAGTCTTGGGAGAGTTGTTTAGACTATTATTGGGACGTTAAGATTTAAAGAAATAATTTTATGCTGTGTTTACTGTTTATTATTGAATTGTGAATTATTATAATAGAACGAATGGGTAGTTATGTGATGGTTGGCTAGTCTAGTTCCACGATAGGAGCCATCATGACCTGTTAGGATTTGGGGTCGTGACAAGTTGGTATCAGAGCTCTAGGTTACATAGGACTCAACGGTCATGAGCAGGTTCAGTAGAGTCTTGTAGATCGGTACAGAGACGTCTGTACTTATCTTCGAGAGGATGCAGAACTCTTAGGAAAAATCTCATTTTCTTGAACTCTTTCGTGCCATTCTATTGGTTCTTGAAATCTAAACTCATGCTGTTTCATTCTCTCACAGATGGTGAGGACACGCAATACCGATCAGGGTGACCAGACACCAGCCAAACCCACAAAGGGTCGAGGCTGTGGTGGAGCTGGGGGACCAGCCCGTGCAGCTGCCGGGGAAGTGCCACAGGATCCCCCTATCGTTCAGGATCAGGTTCCCGCCGATGGTGCTCCAGCGGGACAGGCTCAGGCACCGGAAGTGCCTATAGTTATTTCGGGTCTTCAGGAGACCTTGGCTCAAATATTGACGGTGTGTTCCAGTTTAGCTCAGGCAGTTGCTATAACTACTACTGCCACTGCAGCTCAAGCCAGGGGAGGCATTCAGACTCCAGCTGCCCGGACACCTGAGCAAGTTGTACAGGGTATTCAGGCACCGGGGGTAGACCCAGCCCAACCAGTTTCCCCAGTTAAGGACTATGTGGTTCCAGCTATGCCGAGGATGAGCAGCGTAGACTGGAGAGATTCAGCAGACTTAAGCCTCCGACTTTCAGCGGCACAGAGGGTGAGGATGCCCAAGGTTTTCTGGATAAATGCCAGAGGATATTATGTACTGCGGGTATTTTGGAGACCAGTGGGGTCTCGTTTGCTACATTTCAATTTGCGGATGTTGCTTTCACTTGGTGGGAGGCATTCGAGAGGCGTAGGCCGGTTGGTTCAACACCACTCACATGGCAGCAGTTCTCCACGATCTTTTTCGAGAAGTATGTTCCTCAGTCCCACAGAGAGGAGCAGCACAGACAGTTTGAGCAGCTGCGCCAGGGAGAGTTGTCAGTTACTCAGTACGAGATGAGGTTTTCCGAGTTGGCTAGACATGCTTATGAGTTTTTCCCTACTAATAGGGAAAGGATTAGGAGGTTTGTAGATGGTCTTACTTATCAACTTCAGATCTTGATGACCATAGAGAGAGTGTCTGGAGCTACATTTGAGCAGGTAGTTGACATTGCTCGGGACATTGAATCGGTTCGTAGGCAGGAGCGTGAGGAGAGCGAGGTCAAGAGGCCTCAGGGATCAGGTAGCTTCAATGGTGCCCCTTCTAGAGGGAAGTTTCAGCATATCAGAGGTCGTCCATTCAGGCCTCCACAGCCAGCTCGCCCAGCTTACAATGGTGCATCTTCGGGGAAGGATCCTCGCAGTTCTTATCAGGGACGTTCATCTTTTAGTGCTCTTCCAGCTCTGAGTTCTTCCAGGGCATCTCCTTATCATGGTTCTTCTGTGCACGGTTCATCCGGTGGTTATTATGGTGACAGGGGTTCTCGTCAATTTCCATCTCCAGCTCAAGATGGTTGTTATAAGTGCGGGGAGTTCGGGCATGAGTGGAGCAGTGTCCTCGTCGTCCTAGTAGTTCATCTCAGCAGAGGGTTCAGCCCTCGGCTTTATCCCCAGTCACTTCATCACCTATCCAGGCAACCAGGGGTGGTGGTCAGGCAGCTAGAGGCCGCCCTAGAGGGGGAGATTGAGCAGGTGGAGGCCAGCCACGTATTTATTCACTTCCGACTAGGGCTGATGCTATGGCCTCAGATGCGGTGATTACAAGTACTATTTCAGTTTGTCACACTGATGCTTTGGCTTTATTTGACCCTGGTTCCACGTACTCTTGTGTCTCATCCTATTTTTCTCACTTTCTGAATATGCTCCATGAGTCTTTAGTTACGTCTGTTCATGTTTCGACTCCAGTAGGCGATACTATTGTTGTGGACCGTGTGTATCAGTCGTGTCTTATATCTATTGGGGGTCTAGAAACCCGAGTGGACTTGATGTTACTCAGTATGGTCGATTTTGATGTGATTCTGGGCATGGATTGGTTATCCCCATGTCATGCTATTCTTGATTGTCACGCTAAGACCGTGACCCTTGCTATGCCCGGAATTCCGAGAGTTGAGTGGAGAGGGTCTATAGAGAACGTGCCAAGCAGAGTGATTTCTTATTTGAAGGCTCAGCGTATGGTTGAGAAAGGGTGTTAGTCTTATTTTGATTTTGTGAGGGATGTTAGTAGTGATACTCCTTCTGTTGATTTTGTTTTTGTAGTCTGTGAGTTTCCGGATGTATTCCCGGCAAACGTGCCAGGCATGCCACCTGACGGGGATGTTGATTTTGGTATTGACTTGGTGCCAGAAACCCAGCCTATCTCTATTCCACCTTACCGTATGGCACCAGCAGAGTTGAAATAATTGAAAGAGCAGCTTCAAGAACTCTTAAATAAAGGGTTCATTCGACCGAGCGTGTCACCTTGGGGTGCACCGGTGTTGTTTGTGAAAAAGAAAGATGGCTCTATGAATATGTGTATTGATTATAGGCAGCTGAATAAGGTTACAGTGAAGAAAAGGTATCCTTTTCCCCGTATTGATGACTTGTTTGATCAACTTCAGGGAGCTAGGGTGTTCTCCAAGATTGACTTGAGGTCGGGGTATCACCAGCTGAAGATTCGGGATTCTGATATTCCTAAGACTGCTTTCAGGACCAGATATGGTCATTATGAGTTTCTGGTTATGTCATTTGGACTGACCAATGCCCCAGCCGCATTCATGCAAATGATGAACAGTGTGTTTCAACCTTACCTTGATTTGTTCGTCATTGTGTTCATTGATGACATCCTGGTTTATTCCCGTATCCAGGAAGAGCATGCTCATCACTTGAGGATTGTGTTACAGAGGTTGAGGGAGGAGAAACTTTATGCAAAATTCTCCAAGTGTGAGTTTTGGCTTAGTTCAGTAGCTTTCTTGGGGCACGTGGTGTCTAGTGAGGGTATTCAGGTTGATCCAAAGAAGATTGAGGCGGTGCAGAGGTGGCCCAGACCGTCCTCAGCTACTGAGATTAGGAGTTTCCTTGGTTTGGCGGGATATTATCATCGTTTTGTGGAAGGATTCTCTTCTATTGCTTCGCCTTTGACCGAATTGACCCAGAAGGGTGCTCCATTCAGATGGTCTGATGAGTGTGAGGAAAGATTTCAGAAGCTCAAGTCAGCATTGACCACAACTCCGTTTTTGGTTTTGCCTACTGGTTCGGGTTCCTACACAGTCTATTGCGATGCTTCTAGAGTTGGTTTGGGAGCGGTATTGATACATGACGGTAGGGTGATTGCCTACGCGTCTAGACAGTTGAAGGTGCACGAGAAGAACTATCCAGTGCACGATCTTGAGTTAGCTGCCATTGTTCATGCCTTAAAGATTTGACGGCATTATTTGTATGGAGTGCAGTGTGAGATTTTCACTGATCATCGCAGTTTGCAGTACCTGCTGAGGTAGAAGGACTTGAATTTGCGAGAGGAGATGGTTGGAGCTTCTCAAGGATTATGACCTTACTATTTTGTATCACCCGAGGAAGGCCAATGTAGTGGTCGATGCCTTGAGTCGCAGAGCCGAGAGCTTGGGGAGTCTAGCTTACCTTTCAGCAGCAGAGCGACCGTTAGCACTTGATGTTCAAGCTTTAGCGGGTCAGTTGGTGAGATTGGATTTTGTCAGACCCTCCGCAGGTATTAGCTAGCATGGCTTCCCGGTCTTCTCTTTATGATCATATTAGAGCTCGCTAGTATGATGACCGACACTTGTTAGTTCTTCAGGATAGAGTCCGTCAGGGTGATGCCAGGGATGTGACTATTGGTGATGATGGAGTTATGAGGATGCAGGGCCGTATTTGCGTGCCCAATGTGGATGGTATTCGAGAATGGATATTAGTAGAGACTCACAGCTCGCGGTATTCTATTCATCCGGGTGCCGCGAAGATGTATCAGGATCTGAGACAACAATATTGGTGGAGGCGGATGAAGAGAGATACTGTTGAGTATGTAGCACAATGTCTCAACTGCCAGCAAGTCAAGTATGAGCACCAGAGACCATGTGGGGTACTTCAGAGGTTAGATATTCTGGAATGGAAGTGGGAGCGGATTCACTATGGACTTTGTAGTTGGGCTTCCACGGACTTCGAATGGTTTTGATGCTATTTGGGTCATTGTCGATCGATTGACCAAGTCCACGCACTTCATTCCTGTCAGCACTACTTATACTTCAGAGCGGTTAACTGGTATTTACATTAAGGAGATTGTCCGGTTTCATGGAGTTCCAGTTTCTATCATTTCTGACAGAGGTACTCAGTTCACATCTTAGTTTTGGAGGGCCGTACAGAGAGGTATGGGTACTGATGTAGAGTTGAGCACTGCATTTCACCATCAGATCGACTGGTAGTCGGAACGGACCATTCAGATTTTGGAGGATATGTTACGGGCTTGTGTGATTGATTTTGGTGGTTCGTCGGATTAGTTTCTGCCACTAGCGGAGTTTGCATATAATAATAGCTACCAGTCCAGTATTCAGATGGCCCCATATGAGGCTTTATATAGTAGGAGGTGTAGATCTCCGGTTAGTTGGTTCGAGCCCGGTGAGGCTAAGTTATTGGGCACATATTTGATTCAGGATGCGTTAGAGAAGGTGAAGTTGATTCAGGAGCGATTTCGCACTTCGCAGTCTAGGCAAAAGAGTTATGCGGACCGTAAGGTCCGTGATGTGTCTTTTATGGAAGACGATAAGGTACTGCTGAAGGTATCACCCATGAAGGGTGTTATGAGGTTCGGAAAGAGAGGAAAGTTGAGTCCACGATTTATTGGTCCTTTTGAGGTGCTTCAGAAGGTTGCAGAGGTGGCTTATAGACTTGCCTTGCCACCCAGCCTATCGAGTGTTCATCCAGTATTTCATGTGTCGATGCTCAGGAAGTATGTTGGTGACCCGTCTCATGTGTTAGACTTTAGCACAGTTCAAATCGAGGATGACATGTCATATGAGGTTGAGCCAGTAGCTATTTTGGCTCGCGAGGTCAGAAAATTGAGGTCTAAGGATATAACATCAGTGAAGGTGCAGTGGAGAGGTCAGCTAGTGGAGGAGGCTACTTGGGAGACCGAGCGGGAGATGCAGAGCAAATATCCTCACTTGTTGTTGACTCCAGGTACGTTTCTAGACCTGTTCAGGGAAGAACGTTTGTTTAAGAGGGGGAGAATGTAACGACCCTGTCGGTCGTTACGTAGAACTTGCATTATAATTACTGTTATTGACTTGTCATAGGTTGGTTATACTGTTCTTGATGTGTTAGAGTTCGTAGGCTCGGAATCGGAATGGTTATAATTAGAATATAGTCACTTAGTCTTTAAAAATAGTCTTAGAGTTGGAAAAGTCAACTTATTGGTAAACGACCTCGGAATGCGGATTTTATGGCTTGTATAGCTTTGTTAGGTGATTTGGGACTTAGAAGTGTGTTCGAAATATTTTTGTGATGTCCGGTGTAGAATTAGGCTTGAATTGGCGAAAGTTAGTTTTTGGTGTTTTCCGGTAGGCAGTGGAAAATAGGCTATCGGGGTCGGAATGGAATTCTGACAGTTGGAACAGGTTCGTAATGTCATTTTGGATATGTCTGCAAAATTTCAGGTCAATCGGAGTTGTTTTGGATAGTTTCGGCATCGTTGGTGGATTTTAGAAATTTCAAAGTTCTTAGGCTTGAATTCGACGTGATTTTGGTGTTTAGATGTTATTTTTGGTGTTCCAAGAGTGCAACTAAGTTTGAATGATCATTTATGATGTGCTGGTAAATTTGGTTGGGGTCCCGAGGGGCTCGATATGGATTTAAGATGGTTAACGAGCATTTTGGCCTTAGAAAGTCTGCTATTCTGGTGTTAACACAGTAGTGATTTGTTCATCGCGATCGAATGGCAATAGCTGCGATCGCGTAGAGTAAAAGTCGAGGCAAGTGAAGTTGTTCTATGCGATCTCGTAAGTGTGTCTGCGATCGCATAGCTTGGCAGGCTAGAGCAGTGCGGTCGCGTGGGTAAGTTTGTGATCGCGTGGGTTGAGGTCCTGTTGAATCGCGATCGCATGTGAAGGTCTGCGATTGCGTAGGGTCTTTTGAGGGTCTGTGGAATTTTTTCTTCGTGATCGCGTGGGAACTCCCGCGATCACAGTGAAGTAATAGTTGGACAGTATATATTAAAACCCTCCGCGACCTTTGCCCACTTTTCCACCATTTTTGAATGGGAATAGAGCTTTTGGAGCAATTTTGAAGAGGGAAATCATTGTTCTTCATTGAGGTAAGGATTTTGGACCCTAATACTCGATTATATGTAATTAAGAAATATAATATCAGTGTTTAATTCATGAAAATCAGTAGAAAAAGATGGGATTAGGGCTTGAGATTTTGAGACCTTTAGGGGTCGATTTGAGGAGCCAAACGAACTCCGATTTTAGTGTTCTTTATATGTACGGACTCGTGAGATTTTGGTATAAAATTTGTTGAGTTCTGATATGGGGGTCCGGGGGTCGGGTTTCTGCTAATTTCGGGTTTTGTGCTTAAAATCGATATTTTTCAATTGGAATTCATTCCTTTAGTATAATTTGATGATAAATATCTGAACTTGGTGGATTTGGAGCACTCGGAAGTTGATTCGAGAGGCAAGCGTATTTCGGAATAGTTTTTGGGCTAGTTTGAGGTAAGTAGTGTCTTTAAATCCTATCCTGAGGGTATGAAACCCCGGACTCTGCACCCTTTCACGGGTTTTGGATTTCACAAATCGGGAATTTGGGAATATATCCCTTTTTAGGCAACTATTGAGTTGCGAAACGGCTTTTAAAGCTTATTTCCAATAGTACTATTATGATTTGATATACTTGGGCTGTAAGCCATGTTTGGGGCCTAGTGTCGATCTGTTTTAACCCCTTGGGGGCTATTTTACTGATATTCTCACTATTTTGAATCTATGATTTTTCACTTAGTCTTTCTTGTGAAATTGTTGACACTATTGTTTGATGATATTACTATTTCTTGAAATGAAATACTATTTTGGGTCGAGAACCCCGTTTTATTCATGGCCCAAGTGGCATACTGAGAGTGTTATGAGTGAGTGTGGTTGAGGGCCAATGTTGTGAGAATGTTATGGTATGAGAGAGGCTGAGGGCCAATATTGAAAGTGATTTATGCCATAATGTGGCTTGTTTATAGAGCTTGGGCTGTAGGAGCCCCTCCGGAGTCTGTACACACCTCCAGTGAGCGCAGGTACCTATTGAGTACGAGTGATGCCTGCGGGGATGATATTGAGTGACTGTGAGGTCGCCTGATGGGCTGATACTGAGTGATGGTGAGGTGCTGAGGGAAATTATTACGAGAAATGATTTTGGCCCGAGGGGCAGATTTATGATGATTTTACTGAGTTTTTGACTACGATTCACTTCATTTTTTCAAACTGATTTTACTGAGAGTTTTACTGAGATATATTGGAATTATACGTGTTTCAAAGGTTTTCTGGAAATTGGTTTTCGAACTTATGCATTTGATGAATACTGTATGGTGACTTGGTGTTTTACTGTTTTTGTGAATTGGTGTATATGTGATGTGTGTTTCGTATATCTCACATTGTGATTTATTTTCATTACTACTGAGTTGGTGTACTCATGATTACTCCCTGTGCCTCTGTTCACAGATCCAGGTGCCGGTCCGGAGCAGTAGCTGTCTTTGTTCGTTAGCAGCAGCTTTACGGAATTTCGAGGTAGCTGTCTAACGTCCACAACTTCTCCATTTCCCTTCCTTATTTAGTTTTAGCATTTCATTCCTAGACTTTGTTTAAGACATTAGTAGAGTTAGTTTTATTTCGTAAATGCTCGTGACCATGTTTACTCCAGTCTTGGGAGAGTTGTTTAGACTATTATTGGGGCATTAAGACTTAAAGAAATTATTTTATGCTATGTTTGTTGTTTATTATTGAATTGTGAATTATTATAATAGAACGAATGGGTAGTTATGTGATGGTTGACTAGCCTATTTCCACGATAGGCTCCATCACGACCTGTTAGGATTTGGGGTCGTGACAGATATTGATTATTATGGTGTGCTCAAAGAAATAATAGAACTAGAATATATAGGTTACCCATATAAGAAACTGATACTCTTTAGGTGCAAGTGGTTTGACTCAAATCCAACAAGAGTTACAAGAGTACACAACCAATACAACATAATTGAGGTTAGTCATACGAAGAAGTATGATCGCTATGATCCTTTCATAATTGCACATAATGTTAGGAAAGTGTATTATGCTCCTTATCCATTGCGGTGGAATAAGTCCGATTGGTGGGTTGTAATAAAAACTAATCCTGTAGGTAGGGTGGAAGTCGAGAATGTGTTAGATGTTGCATATCAAAAAGATATATCCAGTGTTAACCAAATAGTGAACGATCAGTTAGAAAATGATTTGGAACATCCTGAACGCATATTGGAAGAAGTTGATATAAATGAAGTAACAATTATAGAAAATGAGGACGGAGAATCAATCGATGAAGCTCAAACAAGTGAGGATGAAGAATTTTCGGACGAGGAACAATACGTCGATGAGCTTTAAAAAGTTGGTTTTTAAAGCACTCTCATTTTATAGCTAGTTTCTTATATGTTTCAACCTAAATATGTATTATATTATGCAGATGGAAGGCAAGGGTCAAGGAAACAATGACCCTACTGGTTCTCGGGGTCGAGAAAAGGCTAGGAAGGGAAAGAGGAGGGTAAAAAATAATACTCCCTCTTTTTCACCCTCTTCAGAGATGCCTATATCTTATCCTCCACCCCACGGCTATACTGAGCTGCCACAACATCACGATCCCTACACCTTCATACAAACACTAGGTCATTCATCACAGGGCTATAGCACTATATGTCTGACATACAGTTCAGCTGCCTTACGACCATGTAGATCGCAGCCATCTGCATCGCAGCCATCTATATCACCTCCCTAATTTTCATAGCCACATGGATCACATCCATCTATGTCACAGCCACTCGGGTCATAGCCATCAGTATCATAGCCACTTGGAGTCCATCCAGCTATGTCGCAGTCACAGGGATCGTAGCCATCTTCATCAGCGACTCCATCTATTTCAGGCCTTCGCCTGCGAGGTAGTAGCTCTGACCCCCCTACACCGTCCACACATGCCTCTGATATACATGCGTCAAACGATGATGATTATGATGACGAGGAGATGCATTATGATCAATATGGCAGGATCATCATAGTCCCTGAGGGTGATGGGTAAGAGTTATTTGTAATTTTTGTGTTTATTGTTTTGTAACATTTTTACTAAGATATTAATGTGTTTTTATTGTTAAATTGCAAGTTCATCCCGAGTAATAAAACTAATAGGATAATCACCAAAGCCATCAGAAAGCTTTATGATGGCCCTTATGCGACTTGGACTGATTTCCCATTCTCGCTGAAGGAGCAATTTTCAATCAATTTAAGGTATACTTGTTCTTTTAAGTAGTTTAATAATTTATATTTATGATATTTTCATATAATATTTAACTTTTGAAATACATAGCAAGTGTGCATGGGAACACCGCTATAGCGCGGAAGTGGCTGCAAATTTTCAACACAAAGTTCGCAAGCGATTGTCGCATACTTTCTCCGATGCTAGAAAGAAGAACAAGAAGCCTGACTGGTTACTTCAGAATTTATGGGATGATTTGCAAAAGGAAATGGCTTACCGCAAAGTTCTTAGAGAAGAACAAAAAAGGAAAGAAAGCTCGCGCATCTGAGAAGGGAGGCTCCTTGCACACTGGAGGTGCAATCAGCCTAGGGACAATAAAAAGAATATTGCTACGTAATTGCTTAAATTATTTTAATTTTTAAAGTATATATATTCTGTTTATTAACTAAATTAATTTATTTTCAGGAAAAGAAGTTGGGCCGTCTAATGAACCATGATGAGCTATTCAAGGAGACGCATATTGTAAAGAAGAAGAAAGAGACGGATCACGAAAGGTGGGCAAGGACCGGGCCTCGACTGTATGTGTAACCTTTCACTTTTCTTTAAGTATTTTAATTTAGTTTTATATAAATTTTGAAATACTAATTCAATTTAAATTTCCGTATAGGATCGCTACCAAACTAACGTGAAGGAATTCATCCGCACTTAGCCAGTTGGTGAATCGAGCGAGCCAACCCAAACTTTGGACGAGGATGCTGAAAGAATATGGATGGAGTCTGCTGGCAGTCCAAAATGGGGGAAGGTATACAGGCTTCCTACTAAAAAGTACAATCGCTCTAAGTGTGGAATGCAAGGAATAAGGACGTCCTCACAAGGCGAGCAACTTAATGGGGAGAGCCTCTCCGCTATGCGGGTGTCACGACCCAAAATCCTAACTTAGGTCGTGATGGCCCCCAACAGCAGGGTCGGGCAAGCCAACTCTCAATTTACTAAAGGTTCTTTCTTATTAGATTAAACACTTTAATGCATACCCAGTTTTTAAAACTTAAACATGAATCGACAAGGAAAATTAGCCAGTTTTAATCAAAAGCAGTCATGAAGAGGCGTGAGCCAATATATAAACAACCCGAAATCCATAATAACTATCACGTGTGTGCCAGGAACTAGTTTCATAAGTCCTACGGGCATACTAACAGAATATACAAAAGATGTAATATACAATCCCATTGTCTGAAGAAAATAGATGGTAAAAAAGCAAAAGAAACCCCATGGTGCTGCAGGATATCGCCAGGGGGAAGCAGCTCACCGTGAAGTCAGGTCCGTCGATGATTAAAGTCAGGCTCCGGTCTGACAACCAGATACACCAGCCTCAGAACCTGTACAATTAAGTACAAAAGTGTAGTATGAGTACATAAATATATATGTACCCAGTGAGTATCCCGCCTAACCTCGAAGAGGTAGTGACAAGTGGTCGACACGACACTCACTAAGGTCCAACAATATAATTTAACAAAATATGATAGAAACGCTAGGTATGTAAAGGCAGTGAAGCAACAAATATATATATATATATATATATATATATATATATATAAGGCACTGTAATCAAGAGAAATACTGGGAATGAATAAAACAATTACTACTTCACCTTCCCCCAAATGTCTGTTAAATCAATATCCATGAATTTAGTAACAAATAAATCATGCGCATACAGGGTAAGGACAACCAGCCGGATTTATAAGATAGTCATGTCCGTGCACTGCTGAGGGTCGAACGACCCGAACCATAAGTGCACCTCTCGATAAAGTACTCACATCTATGCACTGCCAAGGATCGAACGGCCTGTACCAAAAGTGCATCTCTCAATCTTCCCTATGTACTGTCGAGGATTGAACGACCCGAACCACAAGTGCATCTCTCAATCCGCCGTGGCGTACGTCCCGTTCCTATAAGAGTGAGGGAAATCACACTCCGCTCGCGGAATTTAAATTGTGAAGAGGTCACATGCATACACATTATTCCTTTTAAATTACTTTTCCGTAGACAATTCCTTACAAATTTTCTCAATTTCATGATCTTAGGGGAAATAAGCCGCATGTAACATTTAATTTATTAAGCATATAGTTCATATCAAGTAAAACACAAGGCATGATGTGGGCCTAACTACCCGGACATAATAGTAATAGCCGCTACGTACGGACTCTCGTCACTTTGTACGTACGTATCCCCCACAATTATCACATATAGCATTTAAATCACCTAGGGGACAGTTCCCCCTTACAAGGTTAGAAACTAGACTCACCTCGCGTCACACCTGCTCCCCGGGTCAAAAATGTGCCCTAAACTCCGAACTCGTCACCCACATACTCGAAACTAGCCAAATGTTATACAAATATATCAATTCATATTCTAAGCATGGAATTCTCCTATTATTTAGTCAAATTCACCATTCTTGAAGAAATTCGAAAGTCCAACCCCGGGCCCGCATGCTCGGATTCCAAAAATTCTCGAAGGAAACACTCACCCATAGCCTAAGGATCATTAATACATGATTTTTACCTGATTTCAGAGCTAATTGACGGGAAATTTTCTAAATACTTGAAGGACACAGGTTACTACCCAAATCCCTAAATTTTCACTAATTAAGTAGGTAAATTCCACTAAGAATGCATGCATTAACCACTTTAATATAGAATTTACTTACATTTCAGTGATTGGGTCGTTGAGCCCTTTTCCCAAGCTCTCAAGGTGTTCTAATGGAGGAAGAAATGAAGAAATAATGAAGAATCCCGTATTTAAGAAACACACTGTCTGACAGTGTTTCCGCACCTGCGGCTCGAGGACCGCACCTGTGGTCTCGCACCTGCGAGCAAAGGCTCGCAACTGCGGATATGGACGAGGAAGCCTGGGCCCGCACCTGCGGAGGGGAGACCGCACCTGTGACTCCGCTCCTGCAGAACTTTGTCTGCGAGAAAGGGACTACCCGCTGGGGATCACACCTGCGAGGCTGGGACCGCAGGAGCGGTCCCGCACCTGCGACTGGGCAACTGCACCTGCGGGTCACACCAGAACATGTGCACCAACAGCTATTTCAGCTGGTTTTTGCCCTCGTGTGGTGTCAGGGAGGCACCTAGGCCCACCCCAGCCCCTGTCCAAATATACCAACAAGTCCCAAATCATAATACGGACTGCTCGAGCCTTCGGAACACCCAAAACAACGCTAAAACTCAAAATCACATCTCAAAACCCCTATAATCAAACTTAGGAACTTTAAGTTTTCTTGACTTCGCTAACAACGCGCCGAACCGACCTATACTACTCGAAATGACACCAAATTTTGCAGGCAAGTCATAATTGACATAACGGAACTACTCCCGGTCTCTAAATTCTGTTCGGACCTCGATAACTCAAAAACACGTCCCAAACCACAAATAGGAACTTAAGGAACTCTTATTTCGATATTGGGCGTTGAAACGCTCCCAGGTTATCAGAAACTTATTCCAAACATACGCCCATGTCCGAAATCATCATACAAAGCTACCAGAATCGTCGAAACTCGATTCCGAGGTCTTTTACCCAAAATGTTGATCGAAGTCAAACATGGCCTTAAAGGTCATCCTTAAGGAACCAAGTGTTCCTATAGCACTCTAAACACTTCTGAATCCTGGACCACCCGCCCCCGCAAGTCATAAATCACAATAAGCCGCTATGAGAAGTTTTATTTAGGGAAACGGGGTCTGATAACACAAAACGACAGGTCGGGTCGAGACAGCGGGAGACTGTGACAAAGCTCTCATCTGAGCTAGAAGCGGCCAAGGAAAGATAAAGGATTAGAGATGCTCAATTCTTTGGAATGCAAGCTCAGATCAGAACTCTCCTATCTACTGGAGCTTTCCCATTGCCCCGGTCTCGTGAGTCATCGCCAGAGGCTCGGCCTGCAGGTGAGCGTTCCTCCCGTCCTCCCCGTGGTCGTTCTTCCCGTCCTCCACAATACCTTTCTCTATACTATCTTGTAGATGAAAGTTCATCAGACGATGATGATGATGTTGTAAAAAACACTCCTTGACTTTTATATACTTTGAACTAGACAAGTAGAACCAGTTTTGAACTAGTTGTAATAAGTTTTAACTTGGTTTTGGATTTAGTTCAATTGAACTTTAATTTGTTAGTTTTAATGTATTTATTGATTGATTGATAGTTGTTGTTGTTGTTGTTGTTGTTGTTGTTGTTGTTGTTGTTGTTATTGTTGTTATTGTTGTTGTGTTGTTGTTGTTGTTGTTGTTGTTGTTGTTGTTATATTATGTTGCTATTAGGGATTTTGGTATGCTGGCAGGTGGTGTAACTGCCAAAACAGGCATTTTATGCAAAAATTAAAACCCAGAAAACCGACCGAAGTTGGTCGGTTTCTAATAAAAAAAAATATTTTTCTGCACATTAGCGACCAAGGTTGGTCGGTTAAAATTAAATAAAAATAAAAAATATACAATTACCGACCAAAGTTGGTCGGTTAATGAACAAGGAATACCCATAATTCAAATTTACCGAACAACTTTGGTCGGTATTGTTAAATTTTAATTTTAAAAAAAGTATATATTTTCATTTACCAACCAACTTTGGTCGGTATCTTTTAAAATTTAATAATTAAATAAAATAACATAATTTAAATATACCGACTAACTTTGGTCGGTAAAATTAAATTATTAAAATATTTTACCGACCAAAGTTGGTCGGTAAGTGCTTAAATTCTTCATATGGTCATTTTAATATACCGACCAAATCAAGGTTGGTCGGTATGTTAAAACGACCACCAAAATAGCGACCAAGCGTGTTTGGACGCGTTTTGGTCGGTAATTGGCCATAACCGACCAACGTTGGTCGGTTTTTCTGGTCGGTATTAACCGGATTTCTTAAGTGTCATAAGGGTGGTCAACTGACCACCCTTTGTCAAAAAATTGCACTGTGTACATAGGTAAAATATTACGTTTTAGAGGTATATAACACATATTAAACACCTTTATCGAAAATATTTTGACTTCTTTTAAATTTGAACACCCTTGAAGAAATTCCTAGCTTCGTATGCCGCTAATGACCGCTCGATGATGCATGTAGGTCCGCATAATTTGGCTGCCAAGTGCCAACGGTGGTACCACTCGTGATAAGAAACTTTATCTCTGGAACTTTTGTTAGAGCCACTCTTTCCCTTTGCATTCCTGTTATTGTTACACCTAAAACTGCCCCTACTTTCCCCTACCAAAAAGAATTGGAGCAAGAACAAAGACAAGGACGACAAAACATCAGAAGAAGGCTAACAAGAAAGAAGAAATTATACTTTGGCTAGCATGCTGAAGCATAGAATAACATGCAATTCACAAAGCTTGCCTTATCTTTCGCCTTACTTTCCCAGCCATAATAACATCTCAATTAAAACTGCTGTCACCTTTCACTCTTCCTCCTCCACCATTGTTCGGAAATCGAGCGCCGGACGGTCAGTGGCAGCCGTATTTAGCCGTGCAAGGAGGAGAGTTATATACGATAATGATGACGAAGAAGAAGAAGATGATCAAGAATATGGACACAATACAGAAATAGCAATGTTAGAGTTTTATAGTCAATCAGTGAGAAATGAAGCTCTTCTTGTGAAAGCTGTTGTGAATGAGGAAGAAGTAGAAGTTTTAATATTCAAAGGGTTTTCTTCTTGTTTGAGTTATGGGACTTGTTCAGATCCATCAAAGAGTGTGCTTCCAGCTAGGGCAGTGATTAAATGTATAGATAGAATAAAAGGACCTTTTGACCCTTCTAACATTGAATATTTGGAGAAAGGATTAACTGTGGAGGACATCAAGGCTAGGGTTCTTCCCATGGCAAATTAGGTATATTCGTAAAAGCAGATCTAGAATTTAAACTTTATGGGTTCAATATTTAAGGTTCTTAGCATTGAATCATTACATTATAAAGTTATGAGGTTCATATCTGAGTACTATTTATTATAATTTTTACTATTATGTTCCGCGTCGAAAATATTGTACTGAATTCATATGAACCCCGAACCATTACATTAGCTTGCCCCCTACCTAGGGAAAGTTCAAATTCAATTTGCAGTTTTTGTATCATATACATGCCTATATTTGACACTAGCATATATTACTCCCTCCGTTTCAATTTATATGAATCTATTTATTTTTAGTTTGTGTCAAAAAGAATGATTTATTTCCTTATTTGAAAACAATAACTTTTATGCAATGATTTATAGTCACACGAAATATATATACATCATTTTACACCACAAATTCAAAAGTCTTCTCAATTTTCTTAAATTTCATGTCCAGTTAAATGGGTTTACATAAATTAAAACGGAAAGATAATATGTTTTAAAGTAACCTTATTGCATTTTGGATATATGTAGTTTATCATACCTTTAGAGATTTTATCTTTGTTCTATTAGGATTTTCTTTTCTTTGTTGCACTCTCTTGTCGACACTTATATATGAAAAGTTGCATCATGTTGCCATCTAGGCACTTTCTCATCTAAAAATTCTAAGAAATATGCTAGTTGATCGTATATGAACTAGCTGTTATAAGATAAAATTAACATTTATGTACTCGAGGCAATTTTCAAACCTGCAAAACTCTGTGAAATCCTACAAGAAATATACTAAAATTGAATAAATATGAGCAGAGATATTAGTGAATCAAGAATGAGATGAACCGCCAAAGAGTATGGTGAGATAAATGGATCACGTAATCCTTAATTAGATGTCTCGGTCCTTATAATGGAAAAGGTACATAAATAAAAAAAACAAATCTAATTTTCCTTGAGAATCTTCCAAACCTGTACTTCCTTCCATAACTGTAGTATTAGTGTTATTCCCGCGTTCCCTATTTTTAGATCGATATTATTACTTAATGTTTTTTTGTTTCGTTTTTTATTTTTTCTGGCTGTTGTTACTATTTCACGCTCCGCAATTTTTGTCATAACTGTTGTTATTTTGTTTTATTGAGTCGAGGGTGTTCTTTCGAAAAACAATTTCTCTACTTTCATAAGATAAGGATAAAATTCGCATATATATATATATATACTGTATTTTTCAAACCCCGCTTATAAAAATACACTAATTATATTGTTATGGTCGATTAACACTGCCTTTAAAATCATGGAGGCAGATGATTCTTGATTTTTTCTGCTGAGATTCTTTTTCCATGTTAGCTTTTGTTTTTATATTATTTTTCTGGAAAATGTAAGGCCACTTTGTTTGATTTCTAACTTATTATATATGGCTTGTTGTCACGTTGTCTCCTTTAGCACTACTCTATCATTCAGCCAATATTGACCACAACTACCACATTTTTGGTCTTGATTTTCTATTGTTTTTCTCCCACAAGCACACAACATAGTAATTAATTTCCTTTTTTATTTTTCTCCTTCTCGCTGGTGTTAGATATATCACTTGAAAGGTAACTATAAGTTTTTTTTTTTATAATAAATGAAATTAGTAACAAAAAAGAATAATCTCTGCCCTTCGAGTGAACACTTTGTGCTGAGCACTTTGTGTGTACTGCGTAAACTTCCCCCTGTGTAATAGCTTGCAAACCACACAGGGGATGTAAATTGCAATAGGCAAGTCCTGTGCGACAGACTCTACCCAGAAGACATTGAGGGGGAAATCGATCCCAGGTCATCTGTATGGATAACCAACCGAGCAACCCCTAAGGGTTAACACATTGATAGTTAAAATAAAAAAGAGAAAACGCCTCGGGGTAAATGACAAGTGACAGCACTTGTATACACTCCCACGTTTTTATATGGGGATATACCATTTTTGGTATGCGATATAAGGTGGGATAAGATGTCGGATTAAATTTATACCTTATTTGGTTTGAGGTATAAAATTATACTATTCCTAGTCTTAATCAAGGATATCCCATTATATTTCACTTATCCCATCAAATGTGGGATTGTTTTAGCCCATCTCTCATGTGATATAAATTAGTCCTGTAATTATAATCCTAAGATTATAATCCCGGAATAATTTAGTACGTGTATCAAACAACCCCTTGAGACACTATGGCTATGAGATAAAGTTCTAACAAAGTTTGGACTATAATAAAACCTCATGTAAAGTTCAAGTGTGCATTTAAAAAAAGTTTATGATAATTATATATTATCCCAAAAGCTTCATTTTTTTTTTCAAAATCCCAAAAGCTTTAGACAAATACTAGATGGAAAGATGGAAAAAAGAAAAAGATAATAGATGGAAAGTTATACCCATTTTATTATATTCAAGTTTGCCTGAAAAATCAAATACCTTTATAGACAATAAATTGTGTCGAGAAAATAAAATCAACACCGAAAAGTATCGCAACAATCGTAGTATTTTATTTCAAATATTTGAGTGTTACAATCTCTATGAATCCTCTGATTCTTCTTTTCAACGGTAAATAAAAGAGCCTCCGAGCTTAATCTTGAATTTTATCTTATTTTAGTCCAAGTGCTTGAAACTTGATCTTGATCTTGACGTACTTTTAATCCAAGAGCTTGCAGCTTGTTCTTGAATCTTCGTCTTGATCTTTTAATCCTTAGAACACTTGAATGCTTGTAGCTTTTAGAGAAATCCGCATCATTTGATCCACGAGCTCCCTCTTGCTTCTTGTTATAACTTTTGGTGTCTTCTTGAGTTATGAAGACCTCTATTTATAGTTGTGGGAGGAAAGAGTTATGATAAGAACAAACTCTTTCCAACCAATCAAATTGAAGTGTGACAAGGTCGTGTTTGATTGGCCAGAACATGTCACTTGTACACGTGGTGCGGTTTCATTGCCCTTTTGATTTGGCTTGACATGCCTTGTTATTTTGACAATTGGCACGATCCTATTGGCTCTTTTGTTTGACTTGGCGTGCCACGTCATTTGACACGTGTGGCACCAAACTGAGCCTCTAGGAAGATGTCATCTTGGGCTTAATGAAGTGGGCTCATCACTTTAGCCCAATTAAATGGATTATCCCAATGGATTAAGACTTATTTATTTTAATCCATATATATATATATATATATATATATATATATATTAAATTTATATAATTAATCCAATTTTATTAGCCCATAATATTTATTTGGACTAATATATCTCTAATTTAAATTATAGTCCAAATTAATTTATGAATTTAATTTCGTAAATTTTATACGCCTACAAATACCCCCTATTTTAAGACTTGTCAAAGGATAAGCTTTAAAGACTAGACTTGAAGTATTTACGGATAGCTCAAATCGACTCACTCTGTTAAAGTAAGGAAAAGAGTAATAGCTTTATTTGCTATTATTTTGAAAGTGGTATGTCAAATCTCATTTTAAATGGAATGACGAACTGTACTTATTGATTTCAAAAAGTTTGCAAGACATTTTTTTTCTTGTATTTGCAATTTGTAGCGAGGAATTCACTTTTCCATTCACATGCAGTAATAAGACAACACAACTGATGCTTTAGTTGTCAACAAAGTACAATGCTCTTTCACATAGATCAATATTAAATTTGTAAGGACATCATCGATAGCCTAAGAACAAGGCAGTTCGAGATATATTACAGCTCGTCCACGTAAGTAAGTTGCAATCATTAAAGGAATTGAATTTATCTTACATGCCAATACTAATACACCTACTAAGTTATTTTCCTTATTTTATTAGAACTCCAAGACCTTTTCCAAATCTATTCGTAAGCAGGAAATACTCACCGTCTGTAGAAATCCTTTCCGATCTGGAAAATAACTCTTATAATTTGAATCCTTTATGGATTCTGATTAGCAACTATCCCACATCGACACTTTCATATTTCAGCAGCCGCCTTTGAGATCTATATAAACCCTACCGGTCATGTGTGATGAGCATCAATTTTTAACATCTTTTAAGTTGCTTCTGAGTTCGTGTTTTGACGACCGGAAAGCGCTAGTGCTCGAGGTACTTTCTTTTTTTCTTCTCTGTATTTTGTTGTCTTTATTTGCTTGTCCTTTTTTTTAAGTAACTTCGTCAAACTACGAAGTAAAAAGTTCGAGACGAAAAACCTTTAAAAGTTCGTGAAGAATACCTTTAAATTTATGGGGAAGACCCATAAACGTTCGCACGAAGATGCTTAAAAGCTCGTTGTCAAGATCTTTAAAAGTTTACAGTGAAGACATTTAAAAGTTCGCGGTGAAGACTTTTAAAATTTGCAGGGAAGACCCATAAAAGTTCGCGCGAAGATCCTTAAAAGATCGTGGTCAAGATCTTTAAAAGTTCACAATGAATAAAAGTTCGCGGTGAAGACCTTTAAAAGCACACGATGAGGACCTTTAAAAATTTGTGGAGAAGCCCCTTAAAAGCTCGTAGTAGAAATCTTTAAAAGTCGGCAGTGAGAACCCCTTAAAAGTTCGCCACGAGCACCTTTAAAAGTTCGAAACATATGCCTTTTAAAAGTTCGGAACGAAAATCTTAAAAATTTGAATGCCTTTAAAAGTTCAAGACGAACACCTTTAAAAGTTCGCAACGAAAACTTTTAAAATTTCGAATGCCTTTAAAAGTTCAAGACTAACACCTTTAAAAGTTCGCAACGAAAACCTTTAGAAAAAGCCCGACACAGACATCTCTTTTTTTTACGTCTGAGGCGAATTTTTTTTTTTTACTTATCCATGCTCCCTTTCAAGATTACGATTGTTACTCTTCCCTTTTTTTAGAGCAGTGAGCGGATATGAAGACCAACAAACTTGAAGATTATGCGAACATGAAGACATAGTGAATCCCCAGACTTTGATGCAAATATTGTCATCATTTCAGTGAAGACACCATTTTACCATAGTAGCTTGCCCCCTTTAAATCAAACGAGATCCAAAGCTTAACAGAAGAGTGGTATCATAGCTCGATTTTCAAGTGTTGATTGAATGGATTACATTCCATCGTACTTCATTCGAACGATGATTGGGGCACTATGTATCTTTTGATCTTATGCGACTGATCTCAGAATGAAACTCTAAGCTGCCTACGTACCTCGGTGAAAAGGATCAAGTCATACCGTAGTTCAGAATGGGTATTTTTTTGTTTTTTTTATGTGCTAACTTTTGCCTAGGCCGCATCTTTCGAGGTTTTCTACCTAGCTGACTTTTTTTCCCTTTTTTTTATGTCCTAACTTTTGCCAAGGTCGCCTCTTTTGAGGTTTTCAACCTAGCAGACTCATTTTTTTAAAAACTTTTTTAGGTGGATTGTACACAGTTTAGACTCATGCGGGCCAGGAGTGTAGGAACATGCAGTTTAGGCTCATGCGTCGAGGAGCGTTGCAACTTCAAGGATAATACTTCTTTAGAAACTTGCCATTGATAGGGCCGATTCTCATGCCATCTACATCAACCAGCTTGTAAGCCCCAATTGAGTAAGCTTCTTGTACGACATATGGCCCATCCCACTTTGAATTGAACTTACCTATAGGTTTATGGGAAGTAATAATGGGTCTTCGTAGCAAGGACTTGATCTCCTACTTGAAAGGAACTCGGGTGAACTCTTTTATTGAAGGCGCGAGACAATCGAGCTTGATAACATTCAAGACTTTTTTCTTCATTAATAATCCCTTCTTGAATAGCCAGTCGTAATGAAGGTATTTGATGCTCAAGTGGCAAGACGACTTCGACTCCACAAATGAGTGAATAAGGAGTCGCTTGTTTTGGCGTACGGTGGGTCGTCATATATGCCCATAGAGCTTCTTCCATACGGAAATTCCAATCTCGTTTGGATTTGGAGACGACTTTCTTTAGAAAGTTGCATAGAGTTTTGTTGAATGCTTCAGCTAGGCCATTGGCGGCAGCGTTGTACATTGAAGAGTTACGTTGCTTGAACCTAAAGAGATCACAAACCTTGTTCATCAACCTATTATCAAATAGCTTTCCATTATCCATTATAATGTAACGAGGAATGCCAAAGCGATAGATTATGTTTACTCGGATGAAACTTGCAAAATTTTCCTTCTTTACCTCCTTAATAGCAACAACTTCAGCCCATTTTGAGAAGTAGTCAGTTGTAGCCAAGATGTATAGGTGCCCACAAGACGACTTTGGCAGTGGTCCAACAACATCTGATCCCCAAGCATCAAACGACCAGGATGAAACAGTCGGGTGCAACACTTCAGGAGGTTGGTGAATAAAATTTGTGTGGAATTGACAAGCCTTGAATCTTCGAGCATAGTCCAAGCAATCTTTTACCATTGTTGGCCAATAATATCCCATCCTTTTTATATGGAAGTGGAGCTTTGGTCCTGACTGATGTGGCCCACATACCCCAGAATGTGCCTCTTGCAAAGCTTGGTGTGCTTCTTCTTCCCCTAAGCATCACAAGAGTACTCCCACGAACAACCTTCTGTATAGATTATCTTTGTAGTAAAGGAAGCGAGGTGCACGACGACGGATTTCAGTCCTTCTCCTTGGATTTTCTGGGAGTATCCCATAGCATAAGTAGTCGATAATGGGTTCTTGCCATTCTTCTTTCTCAACTTCAGAAACGCTGACAAAATGATTGAGTTCATTTTCTTCACCTTGAGCCTCATCTGGCGGCGGTACTACCCATTTTTGGCAGACACTAACTTGCGCTTGATCAGGCAGGGTTATTGATGAAGCTAAGGCAGCTAAAGCATCAACTTTCTTATTTTCTTTCCTTGGCAAATGCTGAATAGTTATGCCACCGAGCCTTCCCATTAAGTTTTTAGCGTAATCATGATATGGGCGTAGTCCATCCCTCTTGACCTCGTAACTACCTAAAAGTTGATTGACCATTAACTGGGAGTCACCAAAGACTTGCAATTGTAATTTCTTCATATCAACGGCCATTTCAAGCCCCAGTATTAATGCTTGACACTCAGCAACATTGTTGGAACAGAGTTGTGTCAAGCTGAAGGAGTAGGGAAAAACTTCACCTTTGGAAGAGACAAATACTACGCCGGCACCAGCTCCCCCACGATGCGCAATACCATCAAAGTACATCTTGCATGGAGGTTGAACTTCAACGACCGTTGCGTCCTCATCAAGTAGTTCGTCAGTTAGCTCCCAGTCATCAGGTATCGGATGATCTGCCAAGAAGTCTGCCAATGCTTGTCGTTTTACAGCCTTTTGAGGGATGTACAAAATCTCGAATTTTTGAAATTTGAGGTGCCATCTCGCTAGTCGATCACTAAGAAAGGGTTTTGACATCACGAACTTGATGGGATTTACTTTAGAAACAAGACAGACAACATTAGCTTGAAAGTAGTGCTTCAACTTTTGAATTAAGAAGACTAGCGCTAAACACTACTTTTCAGTTGGCGAATAATTCAGCTCATTGGTGTCATCATCCTGCTCAAGTAGTAAAGAGAGTTTTCTTTCCCCTTACTATTTTCTTGGGCCAACAATGCTCTAACAGACTTTTCTTATGCTGAAATATATAGTATCAGCAGCTTCCCAAGTATAGGGGTTGCCAAAACTAGAGGCTTCATCAAGTATGTTTTGATACTTTAAAAGGCATTGCTACAAGCTTGGTCCCACTTGAAAGGAACGCCCTTCTTCATGAGGAGAATAAATGGTTGGCACCTCCCAGTTAGGTTTGAGATGAATCTCCTAAGGTATGCTAGCTTTCCTTGCAGACTTTTTAATTCATGAATATCCCGAGGCTCAGGCATTTTCAAAATTGCATCTACTTTGGCTTGATCAATTTCGATCCCTCAATGCCGGACAATGAAACCCAGGAACTTTCTGGTGGTATCTCCAAAGGCACATTCCAATGGATTCATCCTAAGTTGGTATCTCCGGAGTAACTCAAATACCATTCTCAATTCTTTCAGGTGGTCTCCCTTCTCTCTTGATTTTACCACCAAGTCGTCAACATAGCATTCGACATTTTTGTGGAGAAGATCGTCAAAAATATTCTGCATAGCCCTTTGGTAAGTAGCACTAGCGTTCTTCAAGCCAAAAGGCATTACCTTGTAGCAATAAATACCCTTGGGGGTGCGGAATGCAGTAAGCTCTTCATCTTTTGGTGCCATGCGAATTTGGTTATAGCCTGACGAACCATCCATAAATGACATTTCCTCATACCCAGCAGTAGCATCGATCATCAACTCTGGAATAGGAAGCGGGAATTTATATTTGGGACACGCATTGTTGAGATCCCTGAAGTCGACACACACTCAAATCTGGCCATTCTTCTTCTTTACAAGGACAATACTTGAAACCCACGTTGGGTATTTAACTTCTCGAATAAATCCAGCTTCGATGAGTTTGTCAACTTCGGTTTCAATCAGGGGAACCGAGTCCGGTCTAAACGCCTTTGAGCTGGCTTAACGGGACGAGCACCATTCTTCACCGCAAGGTGATGTACTGTCACTTTAGGGTCCAAGCCAGGCATTTCTTTGTAACTCCAAGCAAAGACATCTATAAACTCATTGAGTAACTCAATATAAGTGTTTTCTTCATCAAATTCTAGTAAAACACTTAGGTAGGTCGGTCTTGGTTCTTCATCAGTGCCAAGGTTAACTTCTTTTAAGGCATAAATCGTTGCCTTCACCCCTTCTTCAAGTTCCGAGGGAGCATCTTTCGCATCTTCATCTTCTTGAGGGTCCCCATCGTTGAAGGATATGTGATAACATGGTGAAACATCGTCCAATTTCTCATCATCCTCCGTTAGAGATAAAACACCATGCTCACTTTGTGCAGTAACATGATACGAAGAGCCCACACATATTTGTCTTCATCACGTTCTTTAGTGTAGACCACAATGTATGTCTTTACCTTCAGTATGTCACCACACAAAACCATGACTTTTGTTTGTCACTTCATTCTAGAATGAACCAAACTTTGAAAATCTTTAGAGATCTTCAGAATTTTGGGCGAAGCGGGTGTTCTTTTATTTCGATAATTTCTTAAGAACTTATTACCCTTCTTTAATGGACCCAATCTCTCAAATACGGAAGTTCTCACAGTTGATTTTCCAAGTCGGTCAAAGATGGAAGGCCTGTTAGAAGCGGCAGATTCGTCTTCTACAGTGATATAATTGCTACTCGCTTTTCTTATTGAGATGCGCACTGGGGACAGTTGCTTGTATCCCAAACCTTCACGTTGTTGCCTCGTTACAACTTCTGATGGGAGCTTCCCTAACTTTGACGGCTCATTGGAGTTGTATCCAGCCTTTGCAAATATCTTGGAAGCATTAGGGTTAAAACCTTCATCCATTCGCTTTGTAGGGAGTGCCAAATTCTGCAAACGATTTTGGGCTGCAAACCCTGCAAGCGGCTTCGAGGACAACTTTAGTACCTCAATTCATTTTACCGGAAGAGTTAACTCCTTTAGCATGTTAGTTTGGAGATTAGATGATTCTCCCTCGCCTTTCTTCCTTTTAGGGACATATTGGAGCGCGAGACTTACTTTCTTTCCATAAGACGCAACATCCCTTCTATGAGATTTATTCGCGTTGGCATGTACCTCCTCAGTAACAACTTTGGCTTTTCCACTGGTCACCTCAGATCTTTTAGTTATGGGCTCGTCGTTCTTGCTTTTTATGTCATCATCAACTTTTATCTCTTTCACAATACGATTCTTCAAGTAGAACTTTGCATCGGCAAAGTGTGACTCTGCCTTGGTGAATGATTCATCATCAGCAATTATCTTCTTCTCGACTTCACCCTCGTAGTATTTTAAACATTGATGGTAGGTAGATGGAACTACTTTATTCTGATGTATCCAAGGCCTTCCAAGCAAGACTTTGTATGAAGTCTTCGCAATCGATCACATGCGGCCATGCACTTGATTGCATAGCTTCAATAGTGATTCACAGCCTGATCGCGCCTATGGCTCTTTGCCCCCCTTGGTTGAATCCTTGGATCATCACATGACTTTATGAGAGTTCGTTCACGGGAATACCAAGTTTTTTCACAGCACGAATTGGAAAAATATTCACTGAGGATCCTTCCTCAACGAAAATTCGATTTACCCTTTCATCACACATATAGCCAACTAGGTACAATGGGCGGTTATGAGGAGTGTCACCTATCAGAAGGTCGTCATTTGTGAACGTGACTTTTTCCTCACAAGAATTAACTTCTTAAGGAGTGGGCTCGATAAGCTTTTCCAAAGATGGCGCCAACGGTAGGTCATCACTCTTTTCTTTCCCTTCGTCAGTATGGCAACAAGAGGCATCAATACCACCATGGGAAATCTTCGTGCGGAACCAATTTGGTAAAAACTCCTTCAAGGTAACCAAATGTTGTGGCTTTTGAGGGTAATGCACCTCCACTTTCTCTTTCTTTTCATGCTTAACTGGATTCCATCTCCTAGGCCTTTTCACCATTATTTTCCTTGTTGGTTGTTCCATTGATCCTTTTCGTGGGCTCCTTTTATGACGCCTACGATGAGTCACCAACGTCCAACCTTCATCGTCCTCAGATTGACCGTCTTCAACTTTATAGTTCTCCAATAATTCTTCATCTTTACTTTCTTTAAAACTACATAATTTGTCTGGACTGAATGAGCCAGATGTGATAGAGACTTGGTTTGCGCTTGCTTTCTCATCTTCAAGCACGATCTTTTTTTCACGAGCCAAGTCCATAACTTTGTCCTTGAAGACAAAGCACTTCTCCATAGGGTGGCTCACAAGTCGATGGTATTTGCAGTAATTTGGGTCATCAATCTTCCCAGCTTCATTTGGTCGCTTCATCTCCGAAAGCTAGATGAGATTTGAATCGAGGAGTTGTTCAAAAATAGCTGGCACATCAGAATCCAGAAATGGGTACTCTTTCTCTTGCATTTATTTTAGAGTTAACTTTCCGCTTGGCTTATCTTGAAACGAAATGCATTTCGTATTCTGCTTTTTGCTCACCTTTGTCGTGAACTTCATAGGTGAAGTGTTGACATTCATAGCTTCTTTGTTTTCAGATCTTGGTACAAACTTGCTCCATTTTTTGACTTCTTGCTTGTCGTTCACTTTGCGAGGTTCATAGATGAGAAATCTTTCATTTCTTGCAGAGGCCATGCTCAATTCCATGTCATGGGCACGAGTTGCAAGTTCTTCAAATGTGCTAGGCTTGATACCTTGCAAGATGTAGCTCAATACCCAATTCATACCTTGGATGCACATCTTTAAGCCTGTGTTTAGAGTTGAGGCTTGCATTCTTCCAACGATTGATAAAGTCGATAACTGGTTCATTCTTCCGTTGACGAGTACGTGTAAGTTCTATCATATGCACAATACGTCTCGTGCTATAAAAGCGATTGAGGAATTCTTGTTCTAGTTGATCCCAACTATCAACAGATCCAACCTCGAGGTCCGTGTACCAATCAAAAGCATTCCTTTTAATGAGCGGACAAACTGTTTGACGAGGTAGTCTCCATAAGTCCCAGCATTTTTGCACATCTCAACGAAGTGCGCCACATGTTGCTTTGGATTTCCTTTGCTATCAAACTGTTGAAATTTCGGAGGTTGATGGCCAGCAGGCATCTTCAACATATCGATCCTTGAATTGTACGGCTTTGTGTAGGTATAGGAGGACTTGAAAGCGACTTCATATTTGTTTTTTATAGTCCTTTCAATAAACTCCTTTAGTTGTTGATTGGAATCATCCCTTCCGAAGAGACTGAAATTTCCTTAGTGGATGCAACTTGTTATGGGGGAGGATCAATCTCTTGAACTTCTGAGAGTTTGTCAGGTGCATGGGCGAATTCTTCTTCCATCAAGATTCCCACCTTTCTGTTAGCTTGTCGATTCTAGCATATTGATTTTGCATGCACTTGGTCAAGCCAGCGATTGCTTCCGTCAAGTTTGCCAACCGCTTCTCCACAGATGAAGTGTTTGTCACCTNGATCTTTTCAGCAACTTCGCTTCCTCCTTCAGGTGCATTTGTGGAAGATCTTGATCCTTTTGAGGATGAAGATCCAAAAACAGGGGTAGATGAGGATGGCACTTGGGATGTTTGTTGTACTATCGAGATTGCTTTGCTCCTTGTAACTGGTCCAAAGCTTCCAAAGGTAACTTCAAGTATGTTTTCCACATCAGCATAGAACTTTGGAATTGGCAGCCTTGGCGGAAGTTGAATTGGAGTTGATTTTCTTGGAAGCCATTTCGTTGTTCTTAAACTTTGGTGATTGAAAGTTGAGATGAGAGGTAGAGATTGTCCCACTGGGCGTGCCAGAATTTATAGACAATAAATTGTGTTGAGAAAATCAAGACCGAAAAATATCGGAACAATCGTAGTATTTTATTTCAAATATTTGAGTGTTACAATCTCTATGAATCCATCTGATTCTTCTTTTCAACGGTAAATAAAAGATCCTCCGAGCTTAATCATGAATTTTATTTTATTTTAATCCAAGTGCTTGAAGTTTGATCTTGATCTTGACGTACTTTTAATCCAAGGACTTGCAGCTTGTTCTTGAATCTTCGTCTTGATCTTTTAATCCTTAGAACACTTGCATGCTTGTACCTTTTAGAGAAATCCGCAGCGTTTGATCCACGAGCTCCCTCTTGCTTCTTGTTATAACTTATAGTGTCTTTCTGAGTTATGAAGACCCCTATTTATAGTTGTGGGAGGGAAGAGTTATGATAAGAACAAATTCTTTCCGACCGATCAAATTGAAGTGTGATAAGGCCGTGTTCGATTGGCCAGAACATGTCACTTGTACACGTGGCGCGGTTTCATTGCCCTTTTGATTTGGCTTGACCTGCCTTGTCATTTTGACACTTGGCACGATCCTATTGGCTCTTTTGTTTGACTTGGCGTGCCACATCATTTGACACGTGTGACACCAAACTGGGCCTCTAGGAAGATGTCATCTTGGGCTTTATGAAGTGGGCTCATCACTTTAGCCCAATATTTGTCTTCATCACGTTCTTTAGTGTAGACCACAATGTATGGCTTTACCTTCAGTACGTCATCACACGAAACCATGACTTTTGTTTGTCACTTAATTCTAGAATGAACCAAACTTTGAAAATCTTGAGAGATCTTCAGAATTTTGGGCGAAGCGGGTGTTCTATTATTTCGATAATTTCTCAAGAACTTATTACCCTTCTTTAATGGATCCAATTTCTCAAATACGGAAGTTATCACAGTTGATTTTTCCAAGTCGGTCAAAGACGGAAGGCATGTTAGAAGCGGCAGATTCGTCTTCTACAGTGATATAATTGCTACTCGCTTTTCTTATTGAGATGCGCACTGGGGACAGTTGCTTGTATCCCAAACCTTCACGTTGGTGCCTCGTTACAACTTCTGATGGGATCTTCCCTAACTTTGACGGCTCATTGGAGTTGTATCCAGCCTTTGCAAATATCTTGTAAGCATTAGGGTCAAAACCTTCATCCATTCGCTTTGTAGGGAGTGCCAAATTCTGCAAACGATTTTGGGCTGCAAACCCTGCAAGCGGCTTCGAGGACAACTTTACTACCTCAATTCGTTTTACCGGAAGAGTTAACTCCTTTAGCATGTTAGTTTGGAGATTAGATGATTCTGCCTCGCCTTTCTTCCTTTTAGGGACATATTGGAGTGCGAGACTTACTTTCTTTCCATAAGACGCAACATCCCCTCTATGAGATTTATTCGCGTTGGCGTGTACCTCCTCAGTAACAACTTTGGCTTTTCCACTGGTCATCTCAGTTCTTTTAGTTATGGGCTTGTCATTCTTACTTTTTATGTCATCATCAACTTTTACCTCTTTCACAATACGATTCTTCAAGTAGAACTTTGCATCGGCAAAGTGTGACTCTGCCTTGGTGAATGATTCATCATCAGCAGTTATCTTCTTCTCGACTTAACCCTCGTAGTATTTTAAACATTGATGGTAGGTATATGGAACTACTTTATTCTGATGTATCCAAGGCCTTCCAAGCAAGACTTTGTATGAAGTCTTCGCAATCGATCACATGCAGCCATGCACATGATTGCATAGCTTCAATAGTGATTCACAGCCTGATCGCGCCTATGGCTCTTTGCCCCCCTTGGTTGAATCCTTGGATCATCACATGACTTTATGAGAGTTCGTTCACGGGAATACCAAGTTCTTTCACAGTGCGAATTGGCAAATTATTCACTGAGGATCCTCCATCAATGAAAATTCGATTTACCCTTTCATCACACATATAGCCAACTAGGTACAATGGGCGGTTATGAGGAGTGTCACCTAGCAGAAGGTCGTCATTTGTGAACGTGACTTTTTCCTCACAAACATTAACTTCTTAAGGAGTGGGCTCGATGATTTTCCTAAGATGGTGCCAACGGTAGGTCATCACTCTTTTCTTTCCCTTCGTCAGTATGGCAACAAGAGGCATCAATACCACTATGGGAAATCTTCGTGCGGAACCAATTTGGTAAAAACTCCTTCAAGGTAACCAGATGTTGTGGCTTTTAAGGGTAATGCACCTCTACTTTCTCTTTCTTTTCATGCTTAACTGGATTCCATCTCCTAGGCCTTTTCACCATTATTTTCCTTGTTGGTTGTTCCATTGATCCTTTTCGTGGGCTCCTTTTGTGACGTCTACGATGAGTCACCAACGTCCAACCTTCATCGTCCTCAGATTGACCGTCTTCAACTTTATAGTTCTCCAATAATTCTTCATCTTTACTTTCTTTAAAACTACACAATTCGTCTGGACTGAATGAGCCAGATTTGATAGAGACTTGGTTTGCGCTTGCTTTCTCATCTTCAAGCACGATATTTTTTTCACGATCCAAGTCCATAAGTTTGTCCTTGAAGACAAAGCACTTCTCCAGAGGGTGGCTCACAAGTCGATGGTATTTGCAGTAATTTGGGTCATCAATCTTCCCAGCTTCATTTGGTCGCTTCATCTCCGAAAGCTAGATGAGATTTAAATCGAGGAGTTGTTCAAAAATAGCTGGCACATCAGAATCCAGAAATGGGTACTCTTTCTCTTGCATTTCTTTTAGAGTTAACTTTCCACTTGGCTTATCTTGAAACGAAGTAGATTTCGTACTCTGCTTTTTGCTCACCTTTGTCGTGAACTTCATAGGTGAAGTGTTGACATTCATAGCTTCTTTGTTTTCAGATCTTGGTACAAACTTGCTCCATTTTTTGACTTCTTGCTTGTCGTTCACTTTGCGAGGTTCATAGATGGGAAATCTTTCATTTCCTGCAGAGGCCATGCTTAATTCCATGTCATGGGCACGAGTTGCAAGTTCTTCAAATGTGCTAGTCTTGATACCTTGCAAGATGTAGCTCAATACCCAATTCATACCTTGGATGCACATCTCTAAGCCTGTCTTTAGAGTTGAAGCTTGCATTCTTCCAACGATTGATAAAGTCGATAACTGGTTCACTCTTCCGTTGACGAGTACTTGTAAGTTCTATCATATGCACAATACATCTCGTGCTATAAAAGCGATTGAGGAATTCTTGTTCTAGTTGATCCCAACTATCAACAGATCCAACCTCGAGGTCCGTGTACCAATCAAAATCATTTCCTTTTAATGAGCGGACAAACTGTTTGACGAGGTAGTATCCATAAGTCCCACCATTGTTGCACGTCTCAACGAAGTGCGCCACATGTTGCTTTGGATTTCCTTTGCTATCAAACTGTTGAAATTTCGGAGGTTGATGGCCAACAGGCATCTTCAACATATCGATCATTGAAGTGTACGGCTTTGCGTAGGTATAGGAGGACTTCAAAGCGACTTCATATTTGTTTTTTATAGTCCTTTCAATAAACTCCTTTAGTTTTTGATTGGAATCATCCCTTCCGAAGAGACTGGAATTTCCTTAGTGGATGCAACTTGTTGTGGGGGAGGATCAATCTCTTGAACTTCTGAGAGTTTTTCAGGTGCATAGGCGAATTCTTCTTCCATCAAGATTCCCACCCTATCTGTTAGCTTGTCGATTCTAGCATATTGATTTTGCATGCACTTGGTCAAGCCAGCGATTGCTTTCGTCAAGTTTGCCAATCGCTTCTCCACAGATGAAGTGTTTGTCACCATGGCTTGTATGATTATCATGGACGATGGAGAGTAGCATGAATTTTCACACAGATTGATCCTTGATTGGCTCACGCTATGTGGTGTAAGTGGGGAGGATCCATCACTTGAAGCGTCATCATCTTCGTTCACAGCAGAGTGCTTGGATCCTGAGAGGTCAAGCAGAGCAAGAGTTTTCTTGATCTTTTCAGCAACTTCGCTTCCTCCTTCAGGTGCATTTGTGGAAGATCTTGATCCTTTTGGGATGAAGATCCGAAAACAGGGGTAGATGAGGATGGCACTTGGGATGTTTTTTGTACTATCGAGATTGCTTTGCTCCTTGTAACTGGTCCAAAGCTTCCAAAGGTAACTTCAAGTATGTTTTCCACATCAGCATAGAACTTTGAAATTGGCAGCCTTGGCGGAAGTTGAATTGGAGTTGATTTTCTTGGAAGCCATTTCGTTGTTCTTGAACTTTGGTGATTGAAAGTTGAGATGAGAGGTAGAGATTGTCCCGCTGGGCGTGCCAGAATTTGTAGACAATAAATTGTGTTGAGAAAATAAAATCAAGACCGAAAAATATCGGAACAATCGTAGTATTTTATTTCAAATACTTGAGTGTTACAATCTCTATGAATCCCTCTGATTCTTCTTTTCAACGGTAAATAAAAAATCCTCCGAGCTTAATCTTGAATTTTATTTTATTTTAATCCAAGTGCTTGAAGTTTGATCTTGATCTTGACGTACTTTTAATCCAAGGACTTGCAGCTTGTTCTTGAATCTTCGTCTTGATCTTTTAATCCTTAGAACACTTGCATGCTTGTACCTTTTAGAGAAATCCGCAGCGTTTGATCCACGAGCTCCCTCTTGCTTCTTATTATAACTTATGGTGTCTTTCTGAGTTATGAAGACCCCTATTTATAGTTGTGGGAGGGAAGAGTTATGATAAGAACAAACTCTTTCCGACCGATCAAATTGAAGTGTGACAAAGCCGTGTTCGATTGGCCAGAACATGTCACTTGTATATGTGTCGTGGTTTCATTGCCCTTTTGATTTGGTTTGACAAGCCTTGCCATTTTGACACTTGGCACGATCCTATTGGCTCTTTTGTTCGCCACGTCATTTGACACGTGTGGCACCAAACTGGGCCTCTAGGAAGATGTCATCGTGGGCTTTATGAAGTGGGCTCATCACTTTAGCCCAATTAAATGCTAGCACAATAGATTAAGACTTATTTATTTAATCTATATATATTAAATTTATATAACAAATCCAACTATATTAGCCCATAATATTTATTTGACCAATATATCTTGAATTTAAAATATAGTCTAAATTAATTTATGAATTTAATGTCGTAAATTTTATTCGCCTACAACCTCCTTCGAGATACAACTGTATACATTCATTTCATGACATTTTTCTCCAATAATCAAAATATCAAAATCTTAAATTGAGATATACTAGTAAATTATCGTGTTATTTGTGAAATATTACATCAGCAGATGTCCATAATCAAGAAAATATTACTGAAAAAAAAAAATTAACCATTATTCATAATGTCATACAATCGAGAATTCATGTGGAGGGACCAGAACTACCATTAATTCGTCGTGCAGTCTCAAAGTTTTTGAATTTTCTCAATAAACCCAAGCATTATTTCTAGGCTGCTATCATCTGCAAAGGAACAATAAATATATAATCAAGTTTAATTCCAGTAGATAATTTCAAGGCTGCTATCTTCCTACATTTTACTCTGATTGTTAAATAATTAGCTTTTTGCAATGGCAGTAAATATCAATTCGAAAAGTTAACTTGATGACCAAGAAATTACTTCAAAAGAGTGTTTCATTTGAATTTAAAATATTACCCAAGTTAATAATTATATTTGTATTATAAACCAAGTAGATTGTAAATTACAAAGCAGTAACTGTATAAAATACTCACCTAGTCTTGGTATGGTATGACCTTTAGAATGGTGAATCACTTGTGGATCTACAAAACTCTCCAGCAAAATTTCACCATCTTTTTTCTGGAAATCCGTCTCTCCTTGAAAAAAGAAAATTAAATATATTTAAAATAATTGTTTTGGAACTCATTTAGCAAAACTAGATTTGGATTAGGCTTCGCGTATATCTCGCGCGCACGGAGGGCTTGTTTTGCCTTCAGAACCAATTTTTCATGTGTGCGAGACTACTCTTTTTACTAACTTTATACAAGCCCAACAAAGAATAATTCAATATAAAGAGAAGGAAATGACTTTTCACAACCAAAGAGGAACACTTTGTCTTTTACAAAAGACAAAGAAGTAAAGAAAGAAAAGGGACCACAAAGAAAACTTTGACTTTGCATTAATAAGATTAATAATACCAATAGAAATTGTGTTTGAACATGCATTTTACTTGAAAAAGATTGAAATTGAGTTAAAACAGAAACTGGTTCAATCAGTTTGAGCGCACACCCGATGTGTGGACTAATGCTAACCAATCTATTTTTTTTATTTGCAAGAACGGAAACTCGCAGCTGCTCAGAAGGCATTGAAGGAGGAATCGATCCCAATTCATCCGTATAGATAACCGCATTCCAAACCAACTGGACAATCCCGAAGGGTTTTAGCCAATCTATTTGTCCAAATAATAATTTATTGAAAAGAAAAGAATCTTCAACAATTGCGATAGAAACAGATTATAATATGAAAGTACCTAAGAAGTGAAGGGATGGGCAGTTGATTGGAGATGAGAATACATTGGCAGCTAATTGTGGTACCCCAAATGAAGGTCCTCCTAATTTAGCTCCTGATATTATGATTAAAAACTTTATTTCTTCAACTTTTGTTAGAGCCACTCTTTCCCTCTGCATGCCTGGTATTGCTGCACCTAAAACTGCTCCCTATTTTTTACCCAGCAACCAAAATAAAAACATTAGAATATATATATTTATAAGAAGAAAAAAAAACAGGAAAGAGATGAAAAAAAATGGTAATAAGGCTTACCTGTGAGAAACCAAGAATACCATCAAAAGGTCCATGCTTTGACATAAAATCTTCTATGTACTCTAGACATTCTTCGAAGTTATAAAACTCTGTGAAATCCTACAAGAATAATATTTGCAAGTTTAATTCTTCCAAATGTTATATACAAAAACTAACATGGAAAATTTTGATTGAATTAATACGGTCAATAATCTAAGTAAGATCCAGAATTTAAACTTTATGAGTTCAACTTTTATATCAATATAATCCACTTTGTTAAAATTAAAGTGATTTTTACCGGCACATTGAGTTTAGTTGAACCCGTTGACTATATACTAAATTCGTCTCTAACAAAAATAATACTGAATGAAGGATGGGAAGAAATAAGTGTTAATACCTTATTTGATTGAAACCATTCAAAGTAAGGAGGATCAAAGAAACCTTCAAGTGCAGATTTTCCCTGAGCTGGAAAAGGTGCATCCAAAAAAACCAAATCTAATTTATCTGCGACGGATTCCGGCCACCGGAGAACCAATTTCTTGAGGATATCAGCACTGCCTCTAAAACCATGGAGGCAGAGGATTCTTGGTTTCTTCTTCTCTGATTCTTTTTCCATTGTTAGGTAGTCTTTCTTTTGATATTTCTGGAAAATGTAAGACGACTTAGCATTATATGACTAGTTGACTACTAGTTGCCACGTTATCTGCTTTTGTACTACTACCCATAATTAAGCCAAAATTGACCAACAACTACCACAGTGTTGGTGGACTTTGTACCTATGTGCTTTTACATAAATAATCATTCATATTTATTATTTATTTTTTCTAGCGCTTTTACAATCACTTTTTTAGGACTCTTATTTAAAAAATAATCGATATTTATAAAATTTTTAAAGTTTAGCCGCTTCAGAATTAACTTCAGGAAAAGTGGCTCTGAAGTTGAAATCATGGGTCCAGAAAGTTTTTTAGGATCTTTGGGTCTAAGCTTGGACTCTGGCAACGCCAAACATCCATTAGTGCTCGAATATACTTCCTTCTTTTTCTGCAAGCATACAAGTGGGGCGGATGTAGATAGGTGGAAGTGGTGTCATCCCACATCACTGCGTCGGAAAAAAATTTATACTAATATTCTGTAAAAATGAAGCAATATATAATAATGATATCGCTTCTTGGTAGAGAGTACTTCTTGGTCCGCTGGTCAAGCTCGTATTTGGGCTTGTAAATATCGTACGTTCGAATCTGGACCTAGACATTCTATTTTTTGAAGATCTTTGAGCGAGCATTTTTGTTAAAAATTTGAGGCTAAGGAGAATTGAACTTATACCTCTCTTTGTAATAATATTCAACTAAACCATTTGACCAAACTTTTCAACTTGTGGGAAAGTGATATTAAATTATACTTATTTTTATTTGTTAATATAAATACGACGTCGCTTACAAATTTTTTTTGTGTACATTCCTGAATACAAGTAGCAATAAGATTTACATTTTGTGATTTGATTTAAGAACTACAGATTCTGGCCCACTTCCTTGGAAGCTCGTAGTGTTGTGATTATCACATCGCAAGCTCCCTTGAAAGTTCCTTGTGCTAATATATAACTGATATATAAAGTGTTTATTATATATATCACACAGTTTTATATGAGCCAAAAGTAGATAAGAAGTAATATCCTCAAACGTACACTAGAAAAATAGAAGTGTTTTTAGCACACAACTTATGATACGTACAAATATTACTTATCAGACAAGGTAAATTAAGGTATAGAAACAGACCATAACATGGTTTTTTACAATAATTCTTTTTCACATATTCGACATGTAGAATTAATCAAAACCTACAGTTTGGACTATTTTGGTGGAAAAAAGACATGACACGTGGACTGTCAGCTAGCTGAGAGGGCATGACGCGTGGAGCACCGATGTCGCGACAAGTTGCGTTCTCAATTAGATGAACTAAGAATACTGAAAAGGCACGGGAGAAACACCCACGGGTTTTGTTAGACGATTAAGAAAATAATTATCATGTGTTACTAATAAATTCTCCCATTAGAATATTTTAATAGATCATATGTTTGTCAATTTTTTTAATATTTGCTAAACATATATTCATTTATCAAAATTTTATCTATAACTTTAACAAAGTAAGATTGAAATAATATTCATGTAACAAAAAAATAGTAAATCCGAAAAACCCGACAATATCGAACCAATCCAAACTTATATAATCAATTTGGTTTGATTTTGATAAAAATCGAACCAACCCATTTCATATACACCCTAGTTTCTTTATGTACTTCTCCATAATTCAGCCAAAATTGACCAACAACTACCATAGTGTTGGTGGACTTTGTAATTTTGCACCAGTATGTAGAGCAATTAATTTTCATTTTGACTCCTCTGCTTGTCCATGTTGGGCTTCTGCCTTTATCGAATAAGGGCAAATTGCACAAATAATCACTATTAGGACTCTTATCTATAAATATATAAAAGGAGAAGCAAATCTACACTATTATGCCAAGTATCAAAATGTAATATCTAACACGTGTTATATTTTAGGACAAAACTCCAATAAATTTGGAGATTCAAATTTTTTTTTTTAAAAAAAATACAAAATTTAAATAACTAACCAATTTAGTTATTCAACATCATGGAGTCCCACATTTTCATGTTAAAATATTACACCCAAAATACGTTTTTTTGGTAGTTAATTTAAATTATTTATTAAACCTGAAAATTTAAAAATATTAACATATAAAAGTTGTTGGTAAAATTTTGTAAACCCTCGGCAGTTAACTAAAACATGGAATCCCACATTTTTTGAGCAGTTAATTTAAATTATTTATCGAGACCTGAAAGTTTTTTAAAAAAATTACTCCTATTCAGTTAATATGAAGATTGACCCACGTTTTTTGGGCTTTTTTTTTTTTTTTTTTTTTTTAAAATAAACATGAAATTTTTTCTTTTTTAAAGTTTGAATTTGAAAATAATTAAATAGGTATATTATGTTTTAAAGAAAAAGAAATAGTAGTTTCTACACTTTATATCTACCGTTTTTAAGGAAGACGGTAATTTCTACGCTCTAGTTTTTTTGTGAATGCAACGCCTTTTTGCCCTAAAATTATCAGATTGGTTCTTCAATCCTCACCATGATTTCAACTCCCATGATTCCCACGATCTATCACGACGATTTCAACTCCTCACCCACGAAGTTTTTTGCGTTCCATTCTCAATAACATGATTTTACACTTTTGTCAAATCAGTTTTTTATTTTTACAGTATATAGTTCTATTCTTTCTTCCTCGTGTGCATAACAAACAATAATTCTGGAGTACAAGAGGTGATTGGTATAATTTGTATATTATGAACAATCTTTCAATTTCTGTAACAGATAATTAAATACATCTCTCTTTATTATTTCAGTTGAAATTGTATTTCTGTTACAAATATTTTCTGTGAAGTTTATTAACGGCGTATGCGATATAAAAAAGATCGTTTTCATAATCTATATGCGTGTTTGCGTATTGGTTATCACTGATCTTTGGATTGTGTTGAAATTTTGTATAGGAGGTTAAGTGTTCACTATGTATATGGTACTACATTTATTTGCTAAAATGTTTATTTATATTTGCAGAAAAAAACTCTATTTCAAATCGAGTAAAACACATGCTCTTAAACTCCGTCTCAAAACAAAGATGTTAAGACCCTCTAACCAATTAACCAAAATATATCTCATCTCATACAATATTAAATTACATAAACCAATAAAGAAGATTTTCGTTTCCAACGATATGCTCATATCACTGTCATTGAAAGTTGCCCAGGACTAAAAAAGGCATACAATATCAAAGGTACCAGTTTATCAACTCAAATTTGGTGACAGATAATTGAATTTAACAAACGCATATTGAAGATGTTAAAGCCCTCTAATAGTTTGTTAACATATCTAATCTCAAACAAATCAAATTTTCACAAACCAATAAAGAAGATTTTGATATCCAATATTATGCTCATATCAGTGCCAACTTAGAATTTGGCCCTGACTAAAAAGCGTATAATTATATACCAGAAATTCCATTTTATCAACTCAAATTGATGACATAACTGAATTTAACATATATATTTTAGAAGATAAACATTGGACATTATCATAAATAGCTTCATTATACCATATAGTATTATCAGTACTCCCAACACTCTGCTAGCTATGTGATTATCTGGAATTGATACAAGCACTAATTCTTCAAGTTAAAATTTGAACTCGAACTAAAGGACAATTCGATGCATTTAGCTTCCGCTATGTGTTACATCTGGGAATAGTCGTACCACAAGGGTCTATTGTAAGCAACCTTAACCTGCCAACGGCTGTTTCCACAGCTTGAACCGGTGATCTCCTGGTCACATGACAGTAACTTTACCAGTTACGCCAAGACTCCCCTTTAAACTCAAACTAATAGACTAAAAAAAGAAGAAAACTTTAGCAAATTGTCCTGTAATCCAAGAAATCCAAACAGAGTCATAAGTAGAAGAAAGGAAAACAGATATCTGTTCAGGCTCAAATATTTTAACTTTCCTTTGAACTCTGGGATCAGTGTCTGGCAAATCAACAATATGTCCTCAAAAACTTCGGTCCAAAGGTATAGTCACTGCTTAAAAGGTCCATCAAGTGTGGTTGGAATTTGACCATCATTAACCTCAACATGGCTAACAAAAACCAAAAATCAAACCAAGAATGACACAACAACAACCTCAAAATACTTCATATCTCATTCAAGAATTTGCATGCCCCAAAATAACAAACTCCAAACCTCAAGAAGTCAAAAGGGTCCACAACAAATATATCAAAGATTAAAACTTTAGCTCCAAAACCCCAAGAAAATTAAAAAGGGGTCGTATAATTATAGCAAACAAATTTGCATGCCCCAAAATAATCAATGGGAAGCTCAGATTTTGCACTTTCTCAGTAAGAAATAACTAACCACTTATATCACTATAGGTTAGGAATGTCATACTATCAGCGACATAATTGTTAAAAAGCTTACTTGATATATTATCATATCATTATAAAGATTTTAGAAAGAACAAAGAATATCGTGTAATTGGATATATGCTGCAGTATATTTATCTTGGACTGATTGACGACGATATGGAATTTGCAAGGTCTAATAATCATAACTTGAATCTCCCCATCTTTTTTATGTTATGTCGTTGACGCTTTCAACATTGACATGACGATTTTGGCCCAGGGCGTACGATAAGACTGCTATAAAATGCAACAGGAAAGAGGCAAATACTAATTTTAACCTAAGCACATATGGAGATTTTAGTTTGAAAGTTGATAATGTAGGTAGTATAAATAAGGCTTTACCACAAATTTTGACTACTTTATGATTGTTTACCCTTTTTAGTTCTGTTATTATCATGTTTAACGAATACGTTGGTTTGCTTTGAAATCTGATCCAAGCTAACTAATTTAAGAATCAAATGCATAAAATGAGTTTGAGTTCATCTAATCCAAAAGCTTACGAGTAAATGATTATCAAATTAGCTACTTGATACAATCGGTAAATAACATAGGGAATAATCGATACATCAATTTGTAGGTTGTACTAAACAACATGCATGCTTTACCTTTTTGTCATATTGGCACACAAAATAGAGATATGTATTTCGCAGATGGTCATTTAAGGTTGCAAATGAGTTTGGTTTACCATTATTACTACGAAATTCTATGAAGTCCATGTACTCTATAATGACCCGGCCGGTCGTTTCGAGAGTTATAGCCCCGTTTCTCCCATTCCTGCTTCATTATATGTTGTTCAGATTTATTATGTTGCGTCGGTTTGGTTGGCTCGGGTTCGGAGTGATCTTGGAGTGGGATGAGACACTTAGTCTTTTAATTTGGATATTTAGTTGGAAAAGTCAACCGAAAGTTGACTTATGAGTAAGCGATCTCGGATTAGGGTTTTTATGGTTCGTATAGATTCGTTAGGTAATTTTGGACTTAGGAGTGTGTTCCGAATATAATTTGGAGGTCCATGGTAGAATTATGCTTGAATTGGCGAAATTGGGAACTTGGCGATTTCCGGTCGGCAGTGGAAAATGTGATATCGGGGTCGGAATAGAATTCCGGAAGTTGGAATAGGTTTGTAGTGTCATTTGTGACGTGTGTGCAAAATTTTAGGTCATTCGGACGTGGTTTGATTGGTTTCGGCATCGTTCGCGAATTTTGGAAGTTTAGAAATTCTTAAGCTTGAATCCGAGGGTAATTTGATGTTGTTTTGAGTGATTCGAAGGCTCGACTAAGTTTATATGATGTTATGAGAGGTGTTGGTATGATTGATTGAGGTTCCGAGATCCTCGAGTGAGTTTCGGGTGTTTAACGGGTTGTTTTTGAACTTTGGAAATGGCTGGAAGCTGCTGGTGTGAGCCTTTTGGTTTCTTTATTCGCGATCGCGAGGGTATGTTCGTGATCATGTAGGCTTATTTGGGGGTAGAGATGATGTTGTTTTATGCGATCACAGAGATAGGGTCGCGATCGTGTGTGTGCGTAAGGTAGTGCTACGCGAACGCGTGGCCTGTGTCGCGTTCGCGTAGTGTATTGGAGTGAGAGGGAGGTCGCGATCGCGTAGGTTTGTGAGGCAGAGGTTAGCGACCGCGTGGAGACTTCCACGATCGCATAGAGTAAAAAGAATGGGCAGCCTGTTTGCGATCGCGATGAAGGAATATCTAGGCAAAATTTAAAAGGTTCAAACGAGGGTTTCGAATTCATAACATAAAATTGAAGTGGGAGCTCGGGAGAAGGCGATTTTTGGAGAGATTCATGAGTGGGAGTTTGGGGTAAGTAATTTCTATCTAATTTTGGTCAAATTCCATGATTATGCCTTTAATTTCATCAGTTAATTTGTGATTTGAGGTGAGAAATTGAGAAACATGGGGAAGAATTCTTGAGTTAGATTTTTGGGTTTTTGAATGAGATTTTGTTATCGGTTTGGAGTAAATTTGATATGGTTGGACTCGTGAGTGAAAGAGGTTTCTAGTTTTGTTATTTTTTGGATTCCGAGACATGGGCCCGGGGGTCGGGTTTAGCCAATTTCGGGATTTGTAGTTTAATTTGATAATTTTTATGTGGGCTTCGTTCATTTAGCATATATTAATGATAATATATTGATTTTGGATAGATTCAAGGCGATTTGTGGCCGAGTCGAGCGGCAAGGGAATTTCGGAGTAGATTTCCATCCGGTTTGAGGTAAGTAACGATTATAAATCTAGACCTGAGGGTATGAAACCCTAGAATTTCGTACTATTTCACTATATTGAGGTGACGCACATGCTAGGTGACGGGCGTGTAGGCGTGCACCGTTAGGGATTGTGACTTGGTCCGTCCCATAGCAACTATAGAGTTGCATATTTTGATTAAAGCTATATAATTGCTATGTCTTAGAAAAAAATTCTTATAATTTGGGTTGAACGCCATGTTTGGGGCCTTTTGCCGTACTGTTTGGACCCTCAGGGGTATTTTATACTATCCTCACACTGTTTTAATTTGAAAGCATATCCTCAGTTATGATTTTTCTATTTACTGTTTAATTCAGTTTCATTACTCTATTTTAAAGATATATGAAAGTTATTTTAGGCTGAGTCCCCTGATTATACTGAAACACCCGAGTGGCTTGTGAGGTTGATGACTGAGTGAGGCCGAGGGCCTGATTGTGAGGATATATATGGATCGGGTTGCACGCCGCAACGATATATGGATCGGGTTGTACACGGCAACGATATAGCGCTTGGGCTGTAGGAGCCCCTCCGGAGTCTTTACACCCCCAGTGAGCCGCAAGTACCTACTGTGTGTGAGTGCTGAGTGATTAGTGTTGAGTGACGAGTGATTGGGAGGCTTTCCCGAGGGGCTTGTTGATGAAATCAATAATTCCACTCTATTTTTATATTGAGCCTTTATTAAAAATGCCGAATATATTAGTACGTGTTTCCAGTGGAACCGGAGTTTTAAATGATATTTTGACTTGAGCACTGATTTGACACTTGTTGTTTCATTGAGACTTCAAAATCTTGAACTTTATGTGATTTTTACTGCTCGTCACTGCACTCAGCCTTTATTTATAGTTGTTACTATCTGAGTTGGCGTACTCATGTTACTCTCTGCACCTTGTGTGCAGATCCAGGTGCCACAGGACATCCGAGTGAGTGTTGATTCTTCCTCAGTTCATTTCGGAGCTTAGCAAGGTATCTGCACGGCGATCAAAACCTTGCTCTTCTCCCTCTTATCTTCTAGTTGTTCATTTTTATTAGTCTTCTCTTGTCATTTTTAGTAGACTATATCAGACTTGTATCCTAGATGCTCATGACTAGTGACACCCAAGGTCGGGCCGTTGGTTTATATTTGTTTACTTTTACTTGTTTGAAATTGTTTAATGAAAGATTTATAACAAAAAAGTTTTCTTAAATAAATGAATTATTGAAGAGAATTGTCGTATGTTCTGAATACCGAATCGGCTAGCCTAGTACTGCGATAGGCGCCATCACCATGGGGTAGTTTGGGTAGTGACAAGTTGGTATAAGAGCCTAAGCTACATAGGTCTCACAAGTCATGAGCAGGTTTAATAGAGTCTTGCGGATCGTTTCGGAGACGCCCGTACTTATCTTCGAGAGGCTGCTGAACCCTTAAAAAAAATCTCACATTCTTGAATTCTTGTCGTGCGAAGCTATTGATTCTGGTAACTAAACTTCTATTGTTTTATTCTCTCATAGATGGTGAGGACACGTGCTACCAGACAGGACGACCAACCACCAACTAGGCCCGTGATGGGTCGAGGTCGCGGTCGTGGTCGAGGCTATGCAGGGGTAGGGGTGTAGCCCGTGTAGCAGCCGGGGATGTACCTATAGACCCACCTGTTATTCCAGATCAGGTCCCAGCAGCAGATGTTTCGGCGGGACCAGTCCAGGCAGCGACTGTGCCTATTGTTATTTCGAGTCTTCAGGAGACCTTGGCTCAGTTTTTGACCATGTTCACCAGTCTTGCTCAGGCGGTCGTTGTTTCTTCTACAGCAGCTACTTCTCAGGGCGGGGGAGGCACTCAGACTCCCGTCACGCGCACTCTCGAGCAGGTTGTTCAGAAACTTCATACACTGGGGGCACCTCCAGCCCAACCGGTTGCACCCGCTCGGGATTATGTTGTTCCAGTCATGCCTGATGACGTGCAGCGTAGGTTGGAGAAGTTTGGTAGACTTAAGCCTCCAACTTTCAGCGGTGCAGAGGGCGAGGATGCCTAGGATTTCTTGGACAAGTGTCAGAGGATTCTTCGTACAGTGGGTATTTTGGAGACCAGTGGGGCCTCGTTCACTACTTTTCAGTTTTCAAGAGCTGCCTTTACTTGGTGGGAGGCTTATGAGAGGCGTAGGCTTGTTGGTGCGGCTCCCCTTACCTGGTAGTAGTTCTCCGTTCTCTTTTTGGAGAAGTATGTGCCACAGTCCTGTAGGGAGGAGCTGCGCAGGCAGTTCGAGCAGTTGCGTCAGGAAACTGTGATGCAGTATGAGATGAGATTTTTTGAGCTAGCTCGTCATGCTGTTTGGTTGGTTCCGACAGACAGGGAGAGGATCAAGAGGTTCGTGGATGGCCTCACATATCAGCTTCAGATTCTCATGACCAGGGAGAGGGTGTCAGGTGCTACTTTTGAGGAGGTTGTTGATATTGCTAGAGAGATTGAGTCAGTTCGTCTCCTGGAGCAAGACGAGAAGGTGGCCAAGAGGCCTCGAGGATCTGGTAGCTTTGGTGGTGTCCCCTCTAGGGGTCAGTTTCAACACAGCAAAGGCCGTCCATTTAGGCTTGTTCAGCCAGCTCGCCCAGTTCATAGCAGCGCACCATCGGGGCATGGTTCCCGCAGTTCTCATCCGGGCCTTTCATCATTTAGTGCCCTTCCAGCCGAAAGTTCATCTCGTGCACCATCAGTTCAGGGCTCCTCCACGCCAGGTTCTTCTATCAGTTATCCCGGTGCTACGGGTTCCCTTTAGTCCCCGTCCCCCGTACTAGGGAGTTGTTACGAGTGTGGAGAGTTTGGGCATATGAGGAGGTAGTGTCCTCATTTTCTTGGGGGTCCATCTCAGCAGAGGAGTCAGCCCTCGACTTCAGCTCCAGTCACTTCACCACCTGCCCAGGCAGTTAGGGGTGGGGGTCAGGCAGCTAAAGGCCTCCCTAGAGGGGGAGGTCGATCAGGTGGAGGTCAGGCTCGTTTTTATGCACTTCCAGCCATACCAGATGCTATGGCCTCAGATGCCGTGATTATAAGTATTGTTTTAGTTTGTCACCGAGATGCCTCAGTCTTATTTGATCGTGGTTCCACATATTTATATGTCTCATCATATTTTTCCAATTTTCTAGACATACCCCGTGAGTCTTTAGTTACGATTGTTCATGTGTCTACTCCTGTGGGCGATATTGTTGTTGTGGATCGTGTGTATCAGTCATGTGTGGTGTCTATTAGGGGTCTGGAGACCCGAGCGGATTTGTTATTGCTCAGTATGGTTGACTTAGATGTGATATTAATCATGGATTAGATATCTCCAGGTCATGCTGTTCTAGATTGTTACGCTAAGACCGTGACCTTAGCGATGCCGGGATTCCCGAAGGTTGAGTGGAGAGGTTCCATAGATTATGTGCCTAGTAGGGTGATTTCATGCCTGAAGTCTCAACGCATGGTGGAGAAAGGGTGTCTATCTTATTTGGCTTTCATGAGGGATGTCAGTGCAGACTCCCACTATTGATTTTTTCCTCTAGTCTGTGATTTTCCGGATGTGTTTCCTGTAGACTTGTTGGGCATGCCGCCCGACAGGGATATTGATTTTTGTATTGATTTGGTGTCAGGGACTCAGCTGATTTCTATTCCATTGTATCGTATGGCACCGGCAGAGTTGAAGGAATTGAAAGAGCAGCTTCAGGAACTCCTAGAAAAGGGGTTTATTCGGCCTAGTGTGACACCTTGGGGTGCACCGATTTTGTTTGTGAAGAAGAAGGATGGGTCCATGAGAATGTGTATTGACTACAGGAAGTTGAACAAGGTCATAGTCAAGAACAAGTACCATTTTCCTCGTATCGACGATTTGTTTGACCAGCTTCAGGGAGCTAGGGTGTTCTCTAAGATTGATATGAGGTCCGGGTACCAATAGCTGAAGATTCGAGATTCAGATATTCCTAAGACGGCTTTCAGGACCCGTTATGGCCATTATGAGTTCTTGGTATGTCTTTTGGGCTTACCAATGCCCCAGCAGCGTTCATGAATTTGATGAACAATGTATTTCATCCATACTTGGATTCCTTCGTTATTGTGTTCATTGATGGTATCCTAGTGTACTCTCGTAGCTAGAAGGAGCATGCTCAGTATTTGAGAGTTGTATTACAGAGATTGAGGGAGGAGAATATTTATGCAAAGTTCTCCAAGTGTGAGTTTTGGCTTGGCTCAGTAGCATTCTTGGGGCACGTGGTGTCCAATGAGGGTATTCAGGTGGATCCAAAGAAGATAGAGGCGGTGCAGAGTTGGCCCAGACCATCCTCAGCTACAGAGATTAGGAGCTTCCTTGTTTTGACGGGTTATTACCGTCGCTTTGTAGAGGGGTTTTCTTCTATTGCTTTTACCTTGACCAAATTGACCTAGAAGGGTGCTCCGTTCAAGTGGTCGGACGAGTTTGAGGAGAGCTTTCAAAAGCTCAAGGCTTCTTTGACCACAACTCTAGTGTTAATTCTGCCATCAGCTTCAGGTTCTTATACTGTGTATTGTGATGCCTCGAGGATAGGCATTGGTCGTGTCTTGATGTAGGAGGGTAGGGTGCTTGCCTACGCCTCGCGCCAGTTGAAGACCCATGAGAAGAATTATCCGTTGCATGATCTTGAGTTAGCAGCCATTATTCACGCCTTGAAGATTTGGCGTCATTATTTGTATGGGGTTCATTGTGTGATTTATACTGATCACCGGAGTCTGCAATATCTATTTAAGCAGAAAGATCTGAATTTGCGTCAGCGGAGATGGTTGGAGCTTCTCAAGGACTATGATATCACTATTATATACCATCCGGGGAAGGCCAACGTAGTGGCCGATGCCCTGAGTTGTCGGGCAGAGAGTTTGGGGAGTTTATCATATCTTCCAGCAGAAGAGAGACCTTTAGCACTTGATTTTCAGGCCTTAGCGGGCCAGCTTGTGAGATTGAATAAATCGGAGCCTAGCCGGGTGTTGGCTTTTGTAGTCTCCGGGTCTTCTCTTTATGACTGTATCAGGGAGTGCCAGTATGATGACCCAAACTTGCTCGTTCTTCAGGATAGGGTCCGGCGAGGTGATGCTAGGGACGTGACTATTGGGGAGGATGGTGTTATGAGGATGCAGGGTCGGATATGTGTGACTAATATGGATGCGCTTCGGGAGTTGATTCTGGAGGAGGCCCACAGCTCGCGGTATTCTATCCATCCGGGTGCCGCAAAGATGTTTCAGGACCTGAGACAACATTATTGGTGGAGGAGGATGAAGAAGGATATCGTTGGATTTGTAGCTCGGTGTCTCAACTGTCAGCAGGTTAAGTATGAGCATCAGAGACCGAGTGGCTTTCTTCAGAGACTAGATATTCCGGAGTAGAAGTGGGAGCGGATCACCATGAACTTTGTAGTTGGGCTCCCACAGACTTCGAGGAAGTTAGATGCTATCTGGGTTATTGTGGATCGGTTGACCAAGTCCGCGCACTTCATTCATGTTGGTACTATTTACACTTTAGAGCGGTTAGCTGGGATTTATATTCGAAAGATTGTTCATCTGCATGGCATCCCAGTTTCCATCATTTCTAATAGGGGTACTCAGTTCACATCGCAATTTTGGAGGGTCGTGCAGCGGGAGTTAGGCACACAGGTTGAGTTGAGCACAACTTCTCACCCTCAGACGGACAGGCAGTCCGAGCACACTATTCATATATTGAAGGACATGTTTCGCGCTTGTGTCATAGATTTTGGGGGTTCATGGTGGACCAGTTTCTGCCACTTGCGGAGTTTGCATATAATAATAGTTATCAGCCAAGTATTCAGATGGCTCTATACGAGGCTTTTGTACGGGAGGAGGTGTAGATCTCTGGTTGGTTTGTATGATACGGGTGAGGCTAGACTCTTGGGTACAGATTTGGTACAAGATGCTCTAGATATTCAGGAGCGGCTTCGCACGACACAGTCTAGGTAGAAGAGCTACGCAGGCATGAAGGTCTGTGATGTGTCTTTCATGGTTGGGGAGAAGGTGTTGCTGAAGATATCACCCATGAAGGGTGTTATGCGGTTTGAGAAGAGGTTCAAGTTGAGCCCCGAGTTCATTGGGCCTTTTGAGGTGCTTCAAGGGATAGGGGAGGTGGATTATAGGCTTGCTTTACCATCCATCTTGTCGAGTGTGCATCCGGTATTTCATGTTTCCATGCTTCGGAATTATGTTGGTGACCCATCCCATGTTTTGGACTTCAGTACGGTTCAGTTGGAGAGTGATATTACCTATGATGTGGAGCCAGCGGCTATTTTGGATCGGCAGGTTCGAAGATTAAGGTCAAAGGATATAGCTTCAGTTAAGGTGCAGTGGAGAGGGCAGCCGGTGGAGGAGGCCACCTGGGAGACTGAGTGGGAGATGCGGAGCAGATATCCACACCTATTTGAGACTACATGTATATTTCCAAACTCGCTCGAGGACGAACGTTTGTTTAAGAGGGGGAGGATGTAACGACCCGGCTGGTTGTTCCGAGAGTTATAGCCCCGTTTCCCCCATTCCTACTTCATTATATGTTGTTTAGCTTTATTATGTTGCGTCGGGTTGGTTGGCTCAGGTTCGGAGTGATTTTGGAGTGGAATGAGACACTTAGTCTCTTAATTTGAATATTTAGTTGGAAAAGTCAACCGGAAGTTGACTTATGAGTAAGCGGTCTCGGATTATGTTTTTTATGGTTTGGATTGCTTCGTTATGTGTTTTTAGACTTAGAAGTGTTTCGAAATATAATTTGGAGCTCCGTGGTAGAATTAAGCTTGAATTGGCGAAATTGGGAACTTGGCGATTTCCGGTCGGCAGTAGAAAATGTGATATCGGGGTTGGAAGAAAATTCCAGAAGTTGGAATAGGTTCATAGTGTCATTTGTGACGTGTGTGCAAAATTTCAGGTCATTCGTACGTGGTTTGGTGGGTTTCGGCATTGTTGGCAAATTTTGGAAGTTTAGAAATTCTTAGGCTGAATTCGAGAGTAATTTGGTAATTTGATATTGTTTTGAGTGATTCGAAGGCTCGACTAAGTTCATATGATGTTATGGGAGGTGTTGGTATGATTGTTTGAGGTCCCGAGGGCCTTTGGTGAGTTTCGGGTGGTTAACGGGTTGTTTTTGAACTTTGCAAATGGCTGGCAGCTGCTGGTGTGAGCCTTCTGGTTTCCTTATTCGCGATCGCGAGGGTATGTTCGTGATCGCATAGGCTTATTTGGGGGCAGAGGTGAAGTTGTTCTACGCGATCGCAGAGATAGGGCCGCGATCGCGTGCATGAGGTAGTGCTTCACGAACGCGTGGCCAGTATCGCGTTCGCGTAGTATAATTGGAGCTGAGGGGTAGCAGGGTCTATTGTTCTTTGCGATCGCGAGAGGGAGGTCGCGGTCGCGTAGGTTTGTGAGGCAGAGGTTCGCGACCGCGTGAAGACTTCCGGATCGAATAGACTAAAAAGATGGGGCATCCTGCTTGTGTTTCGCAATAGCGAGGCTATTTCCGCGATCGCGATGAAGGAATATCTGGGCAGAATTTAAAAGGTTCAAACGAAACTCATAACATAAAATTGAAGTGGGAGCTCGAGAGAAGGTGATTTTTGGAGAGATTCTTGCATGGGTGTTTGGGGTAAGTGATTTCTATCTAATTTTGGTCAAATTCCATTATTATGCCTTTAATTTCATCATTTAATTTGTGATTTGAGGTGGAAAATTGGGGAAAATGGGGAAGAATTCTTGAGTTGGATTTTTGGGGTTTTGAATGGGATTTTGTTATCGGATTGGAGTAAATTTGATATGGTTGGACTCGTGAGTGAAAGAGGTTTCTAGCTTTTTAATTTTTGTTGGATTTCGAGACGTGGGCCAGGGGGTTGGGTTTGGCCAATTTCGGGATTTGTGGTTTAATTTGATAATTTTTATGTGGGCTTCATTCCTTTAGCATATATTAATGATGATATATTAATTTTGGATAGATTCGGGGCAATTTGTGGCCAAGTCGAGCAACAAGGGCCTTTCAGAGTAGATTTTCGTCTGGTTTGAGGTAAGTAACGGTTGTAAATCTAGACCTGAGGATATGAAACCCCGGAATTTTATATTATTTCACTACATTGAGGTGAAATACATACTAGGTGACGGACGTGTGGGCGTGCAGCGTTAGGGATTGTGACTTGGTCCGTTTCGTAGCAACTATAGAGTTGCATATTTTGATTAAAGCTGTATAATTGCTATATGTCATAGAAAGAATTCTTATAACTTGGGTTGAACGCCATATTTGAGGCCTTGTGCCGTACTGTTTGGACCTTCAGGGGTATTTTATACTATCCTCACACTATTTTATTTTGAAAGCAGGTCCTCAGTCATGATTTTCCTGTTTACTGTTTAATTTAGTTTCATTACTCTATTTTAAAAATATATGAAAGTTGTTTTGGGATGAGTTCCCTGATTTTACTGAAACGCCCGAGTGGCTTGTGAGGTTGATGACTGAGTGAGGCCGAGGACCTGATTGTGAGGATATATATGGATTGGGATACACGCCACAACGATATATGGATCGTACTGCACGCCGCAGCGATATTGGGTCGGGCTGCACGCCACAGGGATATAGCGCTTGGGCTGTAGGAGCCCTTCCGGAGTCTGTACATCCCTAGTGAGCGTAGGTATCTACTATGTGTGAGTGTTGAGTGATGAGTGATAGGGAGGCTTGCCCGAGGGGCTTGTTGATGAAATCATTAATTCCACTCTATTTTTATATTGAGCCTTTATTGAAAATACTAAAGATATTCGTACATGTTTCCATTGGAACTGGAATTTTAAATGATATTTTGACTTGAACACTGATTTGACACTTGTTGTTTCATTGAGACTTCAAAATCTTGGACTTTATGTGATTTTTACTGCTTGTCACTACACTCAGCCTTTATCTATAGTTGTTACTTGCTGAGTTGGCGTACTCACGTTACTCCCTGCACCTTGTGTGCAGATCCAGGTGCCACAAGACATACGAGTGAGAGTTGATTCTTCTTCAGTTCATTATGGAGCTTAGCAAGGTAGCTGCACGTCGATCGCAACCTTGCTCTTCTCCCTCCTATCTTCTAGTTGTTCGTTTTTATTAGACTTCTCTTGTCATTTTTAGTAGATTATATTAGACTTGTATCCTAGATGTTCATGACTAGTGACACCCGAGGTCGGGCCGTTGGTTTATATTTGTTTACTTTTACTTGTTTGAAATTATTTAATGAAATATTTATGAAGAAAAAGTTTTTAAAGAAATGAATTATTGAAGAGAATTGCCGTATGTTCTGAATAACGAATCGGCTAGCCTAGTACTGTGATAGGCGCCATCACGACAACGTAGTTTGGGTCGTGACACTCTTAATCAATTAAATAAGGACAAATTATAAATATAAAGTATTGAGCGATATAGCTATTTGATATAGAAATATGCTTTCAAGAAAGTTTTCAGAGAAACGATTCTCGCAATCAATTTCTCCGACTGCTTTTATTTCCTGAAGGGACTACAACCAACGGAAGAGCTATTATTTCCTTTCAATTTGGTGCATTTATCCCAGGCCATCCTATCCAGCCTATTATTGTATGGTATCCCCACATACACTTTGACCAATCATGGTATACTCTTCTTTATCAACAAGTTCTTTGGGGTTGATACATTTGTTTTATTTGTTCTTGCCCTCATGTGTGGTTTCATTGTCGTGCAGGGGGAATGTTTTCCTAGGAATGCTGATGTTTAGAATGTTCACTCAGTTCCACAATTTCATGGAGGTATGTATCGCTAGCAGTAATAAAAGAAGTGTTTAAATGCTTATGGACGTATATGCACTTTTCGATGTGTGACTGCTCCTCCAATGTCAAGTTTCAAATCTATTATCTGCTTTTCTGCTATGTCTAGAACTCTGCTCCTTTCCCATCTGAAAGTTTGTGCTCTTTTACATGTATATGCACTACTGTTTGGGCTCAGTTCATTAGCATATTTATCAATATGATGATTATATGACTACTAGCTGTTCATGGAAACTATGATTATTCCACAGGTCCTTTTTGATTTATGGAGTAATGTGTTGAATGTTGCTTAACTTTATGTGTCTTTTCTGAATCTCTTTTTTTTTTAGCTTAATTACTATTAGTAAGTACAACAATACAAAAAAAGGGTTGCTCTTTTTCCTTTTTTTTGTGATCCGTAGAATCAATACAAAAATGTTTATTGCAGCCATTACACATAATTCTCCTAACTAACATTTTTAAGCAAAGTTGTAGCGTTCTTTATCATTCTATTTATCTTCTTAGAAACATATACAAGGATTTTTGGTTTTCACAATCATTTTACTACAATCACGCGTGGCATTTTATTGTAGTTACTTTGAAAACACTTGTGTATAGTATAATCCTTGATATGGACATGTACTAAAAATATTACCTTTTCATTCTGAAATTATGTTACTTCTAGACTAGATAGCAAATTGCGGTCTTATATTATTTATGGTACAAGATTCTAAGCAGACTATAGCCTACAATAGAGCAGACTATAATGAAATAGTTCTTATCCAATTTAACCCCTAATAATTGAGGTACTTAAAAAATTTATTGATGGTAATTCAAGTAAGTTCATCGATTTATGTGGTCAACTAATGTAGAAGCATACTTTAAGTCCTTGTGGATTAGGAGGAGTCTTTTTTTGGTCTATCTTTAATTTTCTTTTGGTTGTCAGGTAATTTATTAAATGGAAGTGGCAATCCGTGGATATATTAGGAGACCTAAATGAGTTAGCTGGTTTTTCGCCTAATCAAGAAATTAACTCTTGTTGCTAAGTTTTTAACTCATAATGAGGAACAAATCTTTTACCGATCAACAAGAAGACCAAATATTTCATGGTCAGACCCTTTTTAACAAGTCACTTGGGATTGGTAGTCCTTGGCAACAATATATAGAGACAACCTAATGAATTTCTTCTTTTTGTTTTTTGTTTTAATTGTTTTGATTGCGATCGATAAATTTAATATGCAATATACATATATTTTTATTATTTCTCTCCGCTCTTTTTTCTTTGAATCGATTCACGCATCGTGCGAGTACATATACTAATTTAAAAATAGTCGATATTTATAAAGCTTTTAAAGTTTAACCGTTTCAAAATCAACTTTAAAAAGGTGGCTCTGAAGTTGAATTGTGGGTCCAGAATTTCCATATCATATCTTCGGGCCTAAAGTTGGACTTTGCCAACGCCAAACATGTAAAAATTGTGCGGGACACCCTATTTGGTCGCCCCTATTTAACCTATACCCGCTTTTTTAAAAACTTTTAACTTGTACCCACTTTTTAAATAACTTCAGCTCCTTTTCTCTCGTTGAGCTGAAGTTCACCAGTTATAAAGACAAAACTTCAGTATACGGGGCTGAAGTTCCCTAGTTACAAAGACATAACTTCAACTCTAGAGCTGAAGTTTCCCAGNGCGGGGCACCCTATTTGGTCGCTCCCATTTAACCTATACCCGCTTTTTTAAAAACTTTTAACTTGTACCCACTTTTTAAATAACTTCAGCTCCTTTTCTCTCGTTGAGCTGAAGTTCACCAGTTATAAAGACAAAACTTCAGTATACGGGGCTGAAGTTCCCTAGTTACAAAGACATAACTTCAACTCTAGAGCTGAAGTTTCCCAGTTACAAACTTCAGCTTGAGCTGAAGTTTTCAAGTTATAAAGACAATTACAAAGACAAAACTTCAGCTCTAGAGCTGAAGTTCCCCAGTGTAACTGGGGGAACTTTAGCCCCGTATGCTGAAGTTTTTGTTTTTATAACTGGAAAACTTCAGCCCCGTATGCTGAAGTTCCCCAGTTACAAGACAACAACTTCAGCTCTAGATCTGAAGTTCGCAAGCTACTTCAGGCCCGTCTACTAGAATGCTGAAGTTTTGCGTGATTGCCTTTGCTACTTCAGCCCCGCATGCTGAAGTTATGCGCAAAAGCGGGTACAGATGCAATTTTTTTACAAAGCGGGTATAAGTTAAAACGTGGCACAAAAAGTGGATACAGATGCAAAAGCCCGCCAAACATCCATTGGTGCTCGAATATGCTCCCTTCTTTTTTTTTTCCCGAGAATACAAGCAGGAGGGGATGTACATGGTAGAAGTGGTTTCATCTGACATCGTTTCGTCGGGAAAAAATATTAGATACTTAAATTAATATTCTGCAAAAATGAAGCAATATATAATAATGACATCGCTTCCTAGTAGAAAGTACTTCTTGGTCCGATGGTCCAACTCATATTTGGGCCTGTAAAGATCTTTGGTTCGAATTTGCACCAAGACATTCTATATTTGAAGATCTTTTAGCGAGCATTTTTGTTAAAAATTTGAGGCCAAGGAGAATTGAACCTACACCTTCCTTTACAATAATATTCAACTAAATCATTGGCCCAAGGTTTTAACTTGTGGGAAAATGATATTAAATTATACTTCTTGTTATCTTATTTATGTAAATATGACGCCGCTCTGTGCACGCCCCTGAATACAAGTAGCAATAAGATTTACATTTTGTGATTTGACTTCAAAACTAAAGATTCTGGCCCACTCCCTTGGAAGCTCATATAGTGTAGCGATTATCATCGATAAGTTGCGTCTGATCAATGCCAAACTATAAAAGTAGCTAAGTACAACGCCCATTTATTGTTGTGTATCTAACGGCCTGGACGCTTGAATTTATTCTACTGCAAACAACTAAAATATACTACTGGATCTTCGAAATTGAGCAATTTTTTCCTATATATGCAAAAGAGTGCTATCTCATGCACAACATTGATAGGTCATATAGTTGTCATTTTTTTGCTTGGGCGATACATCGATAATCTGTCTTTTCCATTGGAATTACATGGAATTTTTTCGGACTGCTTATATATAAGTGATATATAAAGTGTTTTATTATATATATCACACGGTTTACATGAGCCAAGAGTAGACAAAAGGTAATATCCTCAAACGTACACTATGAAAATAGAAGCGATTTCTAGCACACAACCTATGATAAGTACAAAGTTTACTTATCATATACAATTGACAAGGTAAATTAAGGTACAGAAACAGACCATAACATAATTTTTTACAACAATTCATTTTCACATATCAGCATGTAGAACTAACTAACTAAAAGCTATGGTTTGTTCCTGAAATGGTTGAGTGCAACTTGAGCATCACATTTTGCACCTGCAGAAAATGCTTTAAAGAATTCTGGATAGGTAAAAGCTCTGAACACTGGTTCAATATTGCTATAATTAACCAAAGCAGTGGCTGGTTTTATTATAGACTCGGGCGACGGACCAAAAAAAACCCCAATCGTTGTTCGAGCGTCTTTCGCGTGTGTAACTACGCGATGAATTGGAGTTATGAACCTGTCATTGCTTATTACCTGCAATATTACAACACAAAACTGATAAAGAAAATGGACCTTCACCCTAACTCAACATTCTCACGCGCAAGACTGAACGTTTGGGTGAAAGATAGCACGGGTTATCAAATTTTCGGACTGGTAATTAAAAAATAGCTGGCGTTTGCAAAATTATTGAAAAATAGTCACTATTTTGCTGAAATACGAAAAATTCTAGCATAATATGCTGGATTATGGAGCTCCGATATATAAACTTCCAGCAAACTATGTTGGAACTTGAATACACCAAATGTTCCAGCATAATATGTTAGATTATGGAGCCCCTGCATATAAGCTTTTCGTATATTATGTTGGAATTTCAGCACACGGAAAGTTCTAACACAATATGCTGGATTATGGAGCTCATGTGTATAAACTTCCAGCATATCATGTTGGAACTCCATCACGTTATGAAATTCTAGCACATTATGCTAGAATCTCATATGTAAAAAATTCAAACTCCAGCATATTATGCTGGAGTATTTTCGTATTTTTAAGGGTGTTATTGTTCAGATTTTATCTTTATATAAAAAAAAACTAGCTAAATATTGATTGCTATTGATACTATGGCTATTTTTCAATTATCAGTTGTAAATTTGGCTATTTATTTTTATTTTTTTCCGATAATTGGCGTGAATAATAGGATGGGGCCCAAATTTTATAGTGAGATAATCAGGTGAAATTCAAAAATAGCCAGATTTACAAGTTGTAATTGAAAAATAACTACAGTTTCAAAAGTAATCGAAATTTAGCCACTTTCATGTAGAGATAAATCTGAACGAAAACACCGTTTAAAATCCGGAAAATATCCCAGCATAATATACTGGAGTTCGAATTTTTTACATGTGAACTTCCAGCATAATATATTGGAGTTCATACACAGTGCTCCAATCTCCAATATATTATGCTGGAACTTTCCGTGTGCTGGAGTTCCAGCATAATACGTTAGAAGTTCATACAGAGGTGAACCAATCTCCAGTATATTATGCTGGAACTTTCTGTATTGCAGCAAAATAGTGATTATTTTTCAATAACTTTGCAAATGCTAGCTATTTTTCAATTACCAATCCAAAAACTGGTTAACCCGTGTTATTTTTACGAGATAATCCCTCCACCCCATACACACACTAAATGCCTGTAATTTCATAATTAGCACCGAAAAGTACTTGGATATACCTTTAATTGTAGGCCAGGAATAACAATTAGAGCATCAGTAACAGGGTTAACGCCAATCCATTGACCATCCTTCAGGATTTGAAGTCCAGGGACATCACATTGGTGAAGTAATGTTATGAGATTTGGATCAGAATGTACTGGCATTCCCAGTGTCAAACTTGGATCAGGGCATGGGATATGATGATTCACTGATATCAAATGAGTTTTACTCATTTCCCCTTTAAAATATCCTGATTCTAGTCCTAATCCTTTGCATATTATTTCCAGAATCCTGTACAATAGATTCCTCGTTTCGATCGAATACTCACCCACGACTTCCCTAGAAAAAAAAATTATATAAATGAATAAAGACCGAGCCAGAATTTAAAATTTTTGGATTCTGAATTTGTTATTGAGGTTATAGCCCATTTTAGTGAGAATCTGTAAAATATTTTTCGTGTCTTGTAGTGGCCCATGTTTGCATTTGTTTTTCGCAAAAGCAGCCCCAAATTCTTTTCCGAAATGGATTGAACTTAAAATTTATGAATTTTGAATTTGCTATTGAACTCATAGCTCATTTTAATGAAAACCCGTAAAACATTTTTCGTGTCTTGAAGTGACCCATGTTTGCCGTTGCTTTTTGCAAAAATAGCCACAAATTCTTTTCCAAAGTAAGTAGGGCTAATTTTGCAAAGACAGCCTTTTGACCCATTTGCCCGTGTTTTCGTCCATATTTTTTTTGGCAAAAATAGCCTTTGAAGTGCATTTTTTAGTCCGGTTTAGTGGTCAATTATGCTAATTAGCCCTAAATCCTTTTTGAGAAGTAGATAGCGGCTATTTTTGCAAAAGTAACCTTGAGTCCCCATTTTAGTCTGTCCTAAGGATCCTTTTTTTTGTGCACAAATAGCCCTATAATCTCTTTGAGTCAGATAGGGGCTGCTTTTGCAAGAATTGTCTGGGGTTTCCCTTTTACTGTTTTAGAGGGTCATTACGTAAGATACACAAGGATGAAAAATAAGGGGGCAAGTGCACAAATAGTCATTCTCAAAAATGTTATTTAGAGGTTAACCAGTACTCATTTTGTCCTGAAATTTTAAATTAAATCTCAACTTTATGACAATTCAGGACAATTTTGTCCTAAAAATTGAATTGAAAAACTTAAATTCTCATTTTTAATAGCATCCCTTTAAAGTGACTATTTGGTGTCATTTCTACAAAAATATGTACAAGAGAAACATAAATTACCGATATTTGGTGGGCTTATCAGGCCAAGACTGAATGTATTCCTCTAAAGGATGGCAACGATGAGTAAGATTATCTCTCCAGTAATGAAACTCTTCACTGTCATACGATAATGTGCTAGAATATATCCTGCAGCTTTTGTTGATGTCATTTGAGTAAAATTTTGCCTTATATGCACCTGGCATTTTGAAGAACTCCTTGTACATATTCATGGTCTCATCCATTAGATTTTCAGATATTCCATGGTTTATCACCTGATAATATACAAATGAAAATATTATTAAGCACACAATCAACCACCAAAGTTGTAGTGGAGCGGTAAGTCCTCTATCACCGGGTCTCGTGTTCGAGTTTAGGATATGGAGTCGCTTTTAGGCAAGTCGGAGCTAGGATGCTAAATATGGTTCGATCGGACCCAGTAACTTTAAACAAAATATTGTATTTATATAAAGAAATACATTAAAAATACAGAAATTATTAATTTAGGACCCAGTAACTTAAAAGATCAGAAAATTAACAAAACAACAACAATAACAAATCCAGTTAAGTCCCACAAGCGGAGTCTAAAGAGGATAGTGTGTACGCGGACTTTACCCCTACCTTAAGAGGGTAGAGAGATTGTTTACGATAGATTCTCGGCTCACGAAAGAAGGAAAGAAATAGTAGAGACAAGCAATACTACATCAAGAGCTAAAGATAATAGCAGCAAACTAAGAGCCAGGAACTATGGAAGGAAGCAGTAGTAACAAGCTTCAACCACCACAACAAACTAGGAAACCAATGCGAATAATAATATGAGAACATGTACGATTAGTAATCTAAGAACAAGAAAACACTACCAAACTAACCTACTACCTCGTGTACGAAATACTGGCTCACTCCGCCTACGCTTTTAAGGAACACTTTACCCTTAAGGTAGAACTTTTCGACGCAAAATCTGGTTAGTCAGGCCTCAAAGCGTACACCGAACACTAGCTGGAAAACCAAATTAATAAATGAAAATTATACCTGAAAGAATCCAAAATTTTGACATGCACTAATAACTTGCTGAATTATCTCAGCTGGATGATTTTGGTCCAAGTCTATCACTGGTATATCATTACAAACAGGAAACTCAAGCTTTCCTGGTCTACTATCTAATGGGAAAATGTATGTTTTAGGCACAGATTCAACATTCGACCAATTTGAAATCAAGACTTCCATTTTCTTGATTTTTTTATCTCTTCAAACAGATACTTTTCTTGCTTGTTTAATTCTATTTGTACATAGATGATCTATATAAATAACATGAACAACCAAATGATTTTGTTGTTGTTAATTAAGGAAGGAGTACTATAAATTGTTATTTAATTAAGGAATGAGTACTATAAATTATACAAAGAGATTTCATTTTCAAGATGTAAGGACAAGGCCATTGTTAGAGAGTATCAAACTTTAAGATTCCTTAAGCCTAATACGAACAATTATAGGAGTTGCATTACTAAAGGAGAAAATTCAGTTTAATCCCCTTAGCATTTAGGAATCGTTTGGTAGGATGTATTAAAGAAGATAATATATGTATTAGCTTTGATATTATTAGACAATTGTTTGGTAGTTTCTTATTAGTTATATACTCTATTCAGTATTATTCTTATACATAGCAAACCATGATGCTAGCAGTGTCATGGTTATTAATACATGGATAAGCATTTGTAAAGACAAAACTGCCTTTTTAAAACCTTTATTACACCAAACCAAATAGTCGATAAGAAATAATCTCAGCATAACTAATCTCAATATTACTAATATACCCTATACAGTAATATTTTTATGGGAGAAATTTAAAAATAGCCAGATTTACAAGTGGTCATTCAAAAATAATCACACTTTCAAAAGTAATCGAAATTTAGCCACTTTTCATGTAAAGATAGATCTGAACGAAAACACTATTCAAAATTCAGAAAATACTCCAGTATATTATACTGGAGTTTCAGCATAAGTATACTGGAACTCCAGCATATTATACTGGAGTTCCAGCATAAGTATACTAGAACTCCAGCATAATATACTGGAGTTCCAGCAAAGTATATCGGTCTAGTATAATATGCTGGAAGTTCATACACATGTACTCGAATCTCCAGTATATTATGCTGGAACTTTTCGCGTGTTGGAATTCCAGCATAATATACTGAAAGTTCATACACAGGTGCACCGAACTCCAGTATATTATGCTGGACCAGTCTATGTTGCAATAAAATAATGACTATTTTTCAATGACTTAGCAAATGCTGGCTATTTTTGAATGACCAGTCCAAAAACTGACTAGCCGCTACTATTTTTACTATTTTTATACGTCCTACGAAACAACCCCTTACAAGAATGAGATCGGTAACCCCTTAAATAATATTATCCGTTGAAATTCAGGATTTAATACAAGGAAATTATACTTAACTAAACTTTTTTGTGATTTCCAATTGTGCTCTACATAAATTTGAGCCCGTGTTAGTTCTATCGTCACTAACACTTTCTTGATCATAATTAAACACTAGTAGTAGGAGTAATATTTAACTGAAAATACTCCAAAACCCATCAACTTATTCCTCAATGAGATCTTCAACAGGAATTGAAAAAAAAGGACTCATCCTTTGCATGACTCTGGCCAAGAAGTGTTGAAAAAGATACATGTTGTTTTCCATACCAAGCTCTGTTTTCTGGTTAAATAAAATTAATAATAAGCGTTTTAAACTGAAAAGGTGTCTAGTAAATGAAGGGTTGAATCCTTTCATAATTTGGTTATCATCGATTCTTATTTAAATCCACCATTATAACTTTTTAATCCGGTAAAAAGTTTTGATGTTTTATACTTGTTGCGACCAAACACACTCACGCAAGTATACGTGGTCGTCAAGTAATAAAGTAATGAGTAGAGTATCGTTCTCACGAAGACTTATTATTAACTTTCTACTGATTCAAACTAAAGTAACTTATCAATTCAAGAGATTTATCACAAAATATATAATTAACTAATTTACTACCTAAAAACTATGAAGTAATGAAATAACTCGAAATCGACCACAATACTTAAACAGTTTTGGATAACACTCAGTAGGAGAGGATATTCCAGGGTCACGAGTTAGCTAACAATCGTGTTATATTCTTGGCTTAAAATGACTAATTGGTTTATCTGGATTGTTGATCGACAAATTTGAAGTTACTCATAAGAATCTGTCGAATCCTTACTCGCCTGTCCACGTTAACTTAATGCTTATATGTCTATGGAATTAAGATTAAAAAAAATGCATTTATCCTTCCTGTATTTTAACCAAGCAAGGCAAGTAGGTATATGTCTATCCTAATTGCGAATCCGTTCCACGATTCCCGGGTTCAAGAACCCGCTCTATTTAATTCTATATGCAATCTGAATTTTCACTTTCGAGTTTAACTCTAGATTCGTATATAGTAATTCATTGTTAGCTACTCAGCAAAATAATTAAGAACAAAATTAAATAAATAACCCAATATGATAAAATCAACTTCGTCAAATTAAACTTCAAATATAACATTCATGTATCACCCATGACCCTAGAATAATAGGGTTCTTAGCCACTCATGTTCATACAATCGTCAAAAATAAAGTTTTTAAACATAAAATCAATGAGTACTAGAAAAGAGATGAAATGATTGATCAAATCCGTGCTCCCAAGTGTTTTGCTCTTTTGTTCTCCTCACAAAATCACGTCCCCCCCCCCCCCCCCCCCCCCCCAAAAAAAAGGTTTTGAGTAGCTTTTATATTAGTTGGGAAGGGTTGGGGTCAAAATACCCGAATCCTAGGCGAAATAGGGAAGCTTCACGTCCCAAGCGTCCAGGGCAGCGTGGGGCGCTGGCCCTGGCGCTCTAGAAAATAGCAATCTGGAAACTGCGCCACAGCCAGCGCCCCACACTGGCAGTGGCCCTCAAAATTCAACTTTTGTCTTTTTGCTCCAATTCGCACCGTTTTGTCCTAATTGCATCCAAATGATCCCTACACATAGAAATACCACAATTTAGTACAAATCATCATATTAAACATCTTAAATCTACGAAACATGAGCAAAATGTGAGGCGATTTATACCAAAATATGCACGCATTAAGCCGATTATCAACACTCCACACTTAGACTCTTGCTTGTCCTCGAGCAATGGAACTATATTAACACCCCCAAAACATGATTAGCACTATGAAAGAGGACTTCACAATTAATCCAATCAAACACCCTACCTTTTGACTATAATCGATATTGGCAATTAAGCATGAGCACATAATTTTCACATTCTTCCCGCTTTTAAATAGCCCAAGTATACTCAATATTATTCATGCAACTCAATCAACTCAAGTAACCTCTCCACAACCACCTTACCTCAAAAGAAAACTCTTTACCACTAAGCATCCTCAACTCACACACTCACCCAACACAAGAAAGTGTACAACATCACCAATCCTTCATGAGACCAAGTGCCCTCACCACAAGCAAAAGAGTGAGTATCAAATTAGTCCACACATTCAAATATGTCATTGAACATAAATTAAGGACATCACACAATTAAACAAAATTCACTCACTCTCACAAAGAATTCATGTGCTTCCTATAATCATACCATAAGCTTGCCCGTAGTGTACATCTCTACTAATCTAAGCTAGCCAAATCTAAGATCAAATAGGAATTTAAGGTTGTAATGTAGGCTAAGGGACTGGGTAGGATACCTTTAGGAATAGTGACTAACCTTCCTAAGCACTTTAATACACTACACTCGAAAATCAAGCTCAATTTCTTTTCAACCCATATACTTGTCATACACCATATATGACATAGCCATCTTTTTCATTAAGCACCTCTATGGATCCACTAGCACGAATGAGAAAGCTTAGGAGATGTGTATCTTTTTACATTATTTAAACTTTTATTTTCTTTTTCTTGCAACATTTTTTTCTTTTTTTTCCTTAACACACTCCATACATTGAATAACAATAGCTAGTGACCTTCTTTCATAATTTTAGTGCACCTTAAGAGTCCTTCCAAGGTTTAACTCAACCACCACTCCCCACTCTCTCACCTTACTTCTTTTAGCTACTAAGTGCCTTAGGAGGTAAAGGTTCAACAATCTCGCATTAAGAACAAAGTAGGAGGACGACTTGTAATGTAGGTGCCAAGAAAATGATCTATAGGCTCAAAGGGGCTAGCAACAGAAAATTTTTATTTGTCAGTGACAAGCAACTTTATGGTCAAGAAATAAATGCTACATTATCTCCTAGATTAGCACCACTTAATAATTTCACGTTGACTAACACACGGGGTAAGTTCTAGACAACACAGGATAGCACAAAATATTAACAATTCTTACACACACATGGCACTTAACTCACTCAAGACGGTTCTGTGCGACTCTCAAGTCAAGCAAGCATAGCAAGTTGAAAACTTTTAAGCAACAATGCACTAGGTAGCATACAAGCCAATCAACTGAGAAAAAGGCGTCACAGAGTAGGCTACTTAATTTACTTGGGCATTACAATTCAAATCATATATGCAGGAAGACAGAGCGTATGCCATAACTTAACTTGCCAACACCAAACATGTCAATAGGTACCTTAGAGCAATCTCGATTTTTCTTCCTTATCCTACTCCTAAAAAATTAATAATAAAAACTAAACTAGAATATCCGGTTCGAGCTACACCCTTGGAAAAGAACCGGTGTCGAAATAAAAACCAAGAGATACTACATAACTACCTAAAAAGAATAAAATAAAATCTTTTTGATATTTTTTTAATCGAACTTTAATCCCTCAGGAAAATTATCCAGCAGATCCATTGTCGGGAAAAGTCCAAACTTTTTCTAATTTTTTTTTGGCTAATTAGACTATGTTAATCTTAAACTAAGCAAAAAAGTTAATAAAGGGAAACAAAAAAATAACACTAACACTAACAAAGTATGCCAAAAATTTTTATGTACAATTACACTACAAGGATCCATTCCCCACCCCACACTTCAGCCATGCATAGTCCCCGATGCATATAAACTTAAAATAGATTAAGGTGGAAAAAAGAACTCCATGCTAGTCAGATGCTGCCTCCTCAAGGTGCCCACCAACTTCGACAATGGTCTCATCATCATCACCCAAGGGCACCAAGGCCTTGGTCCCGTAACATCATCATCATCGTCCTCATCGTCTGATCCTTTGTGAGTGTTTTCATCTTCAGGCGGATGAATGAGACTTCCTGGTGCTATACCCAACATCTCCTTCGAAGAACTGGAGAGATCATTCCGCAAGTGCTGGCGCTCCTCCTCTGACACCCCTAGCCTGCTCATGATAACATTGAGGGTGTTGTGAAGATACATGTTGTAATTTTCATCCCTCTCATTCCTAGCAGCTTGGGTGAGCTTGGACATGGACTCTAGCATTAAGGTGATGTCCAACACTGCTGTGGGAGCCTCCACCACATCATCATAGCCAGGGTACTCCATTACCCCACAAGATAGCAAGTATTGTGCCAGAATATTCCCAAAGAAGAATTTTTTGATCCTCCCTTCAAAACGGATTCTACCATCTGTCTAAGCATGATCTCACCCACATTTAAGGGTTTCCCAGTCATCAAGAAGTAGATCACCCACACTCGAGCTCGAGTGCACTCACTATTATGTTCAACAGGCATTAATATTGCTTGCACAATGTTTTGCCAAACCTTGGCCGTTTTGTTGAAGTCGAAACAGATCATCTCAAGGTGTCCATTCCCTTTAGTCTGAGTCCATTTTGCATTTGAATTGACGCCACAAAGTGTGTGACGTATTGCTTGGTAGCTGGGACTCTTAACAAACTTGCGTAGTCGCCGCGGATTTGGGCTATCAACTCCCAAGAAGCTACACAAGGCTTCCCTATCCATAGGGATTTCCTTTCCTCGGACCCGTGACTTGTCATACCCCATATTCCATTGGCATACAATTCTCTCACCATGTTTAGATTTGCAGGGCCCTGACGTTCAAGGAATTTATTCATCTTCTTTTCAATCAACCTAGAAAGCACGTCGGGGAAATTGTGTTCCAAAGCCTTCACATTTATCCCCATCTCCGACACATATCTTCCATATGGCACAAAGGTATCATTCCATTTGATGGCATCTTCTCTAAGTAGTTCCACTTGAGGCCATGGTGGCCTCGTTGACTCGCTTGCAAGTTGCTTTCCTTTGGCTTGTCGGGAGGAGATCTCTCCTTACTTGCATTTCTTTTGAGGAGGAGCAGTAGAGGAGGACTTCCCACCCCCTTTTCCTTTATTTGTGCCATCACAAGCCATAGCAACTTACATATTATAAACACAAAGATGAGAATGAATCGAAAATTTTTGCCTAAAGTCATCGTGAAAGGAAAGATGACACCACACTTAAAACCAAAGGCTATGTATAATTAAATCATGATATTGATTCATCTTGCACCAATGTGTCATCACTAGGCTATAAGTACTGAGACTTCCCTATGCCATACAATTCAATTAATTTCCATGGCCGTACTTAATTATAGTGCAAGCATAACAAAACAAAACTCTACATTACTACACAAATTTGGTACACTAATTACTACTTATAAGAGATTACAACAAGCTACAATACTCCCAAGTACCCTCACATTTTGCCCAAACTCATATATAACTACACTCGGCTACTTAGACTTCACCGGTGTTCAAATTTAATCTCTTAGGCATTTTAGCAAACACCTTGTGGGCATCAAATTTGCTCTTGTATTTCAACAATGGTGAAACAAGGTGGCCCTCCCAAATTTATATGAAGTAGAGGAGATTATAGTTTACTAATTCAAATATATATTCACAACCAAATTTGTGCATCAATTTCGTGTATATTGAGACCATCCACCATATAATAAAGCATGTTTAAGAAACCTAGGGGATTGGAAGTTGTTGGGGAAGTAGAGATAAAACTACACTAAAAAAATTTCAAAATACAAGAAAAGAAAACAAGAAGAACATACCTTTGAGTCTTGAATTTTAATTGAGCAAGAAAGATTGAAGATTGAAAGAGATAGAGTGAAAACAAAAGAAATTTTTATTTTGTTAGAAGAAGAAGAGGCAGTGGCGTTTTTTTCTGGGGGGAGGGGTTTTAGATTTTCTAATTGAATTAGGAATGGGTTTGTGTAGTTGGGTATGGGTTAGATTGTGTGTGTATATGGGTATGTGGTTTGAGTTATTTGGGTTTGTCTCATTTAATCAAACAAGAAAAATGAAATAAAAAAAAAATTAAAAAATACTCAGTTGGACCTGCCAGCCCAGCACCCCATGCTGGGGCTGGTGCTGAAGCTCCAAAACATACTGTAAAGTGCGCCCCAGCCAGCATGGCGCGCTAGGCTGGGCGCTCAAAACGTTAATTTCTTTTTCAACTACCCTAACACTCAATACATAATTTACATACACCCCACACTGTTCCCATCTAATATTTTTACAATTACAAAGATAACAAAAAATTAGTCTACTCTAACTAACTTAAAAATAAAAAAAAAACTAAGCTACGAAAGTACTAAAAATTGGGTTGCCTCCTGACAAGCGCTTGATTTAACGTCGCGGCACGACTCAACACATGTTTAAGCATCGGCAAAGTCCACCGAGGTCTTGTGACGTGCTATGTCACCATCCCAATAATGCTTTATTCTCTGGACATTTACTAAGAATGTACCGCTTGAACTCATATCACGCAGTTCCATCGCCCCATGAAGCCTTACACTTACCACAACAAAAGGACCTGCCCAACGAGACTTAAGCTTTCCGGGAAAAATCTTCAACCTTAAATTGAACAAGAGAACTTCCTGACCTGGTTCGAACTCACGATATTTGACGTGCTTGTCATGCCACCTCTTTGTATTTTCTTTATATAATTTGACATTTTCATATGCGCGCAGTCGAAACTCGTCAAGCTCATTGAGTTGCAGCAATCTCTTCTCACCAGCTGAGTCCATATCCATATTTAGCTGTTTGATCGCCCAATAAGCTTTGTGTTCAAGCTTGACGGGAAAGTGACATGCTTTCTCATAAACCAACTTGTACGGAGAAGTACCTATGGGAGTGTTGTATGCCGTTTGATATGCCCATAATGCGTCATCCAGCTTCTCGGCCCAGTCCTTTCTATTCCCACTTACTGTCTTCTCCAAAATCGGCTTTACCTCTCTGTTTGAAACTTCTACTTGACCACTCGTTTGGGGATGATAGGCAGTTGAAACCTTGTGGTTGACTCCATACTTTGCAAGAACGTTATTCAGCAATTTGTAAAAAAAAGGAGTTCCTCCGTCACTTATCAACACTCTTGGAGTCCCAAAACGTGTGAAGGTGTGCTTCTTTATAAAGCTTACCACTACCTTTGCGTCATTAGTAGGAAGAGCAATAACCTCTACCCACTTAGAAACATAGTCGACCGCCACCAAGATGTACATGTGACTATTAGAATATGGGAACGGTCCCATGAAATCAATTCCCCAAACATCAAAGAGCTCAACTGGCAGAATAAGGCATCTCGTGCTTCTTCGTGATAGTTCCGGTTCTTTGGCATTTGTCACAATTTTTAACAAAGGCATGTGCATCCTTAAATAATTTTGGCCAATAGAAACCTGATTGTAGCACTTTTTGGGCAGTTCTATCCCCACCGCGATAACCTCCATATGGCGAAGCATGGCAATCATGTAGTATTGCATTCATCTCTTCCTCAGGAGCACACCTTCGCACCAACTGATCTGCGCACTGCATATATACGAATGGCTCATCCCACTTTTAGAGCCTCACATCATGTAAGAATCTTCTTCTATTGTCATGTGTCAATTCTAGTGGTGTCACCCCACTTGCAATAAAATTCACATAATCTGCATACCATGGGGCTTCACCTGAGGTGACTGTTAATAACTGCTCATCGAGAAATGTTTCTTTGATTGACCCTCCTTCAGCTACATGGCTCCGATTTTCAAGTCTGGACAAGTGATCAAACACTTTGATTTTCTGTCCCTTTATGATATTGGATCTCTAAGTCAAATTCTTGTAGGAGGATAAGCCAACGAATCAGCCTCGGCTTGGCGTTTTTCTTTTCAAACAAGTACCCGATATCTGAATGATCTGTGTAGACGATGACCGTGGTCCCCACTAGATATGATCTAAACTTGTCAAAAGCCCACACCACTGCAAGCAACTCTTTTTCAGTAATTGTGTAATTCATCTGGTCTGGATTTAGAGTTTAAATTGAGTGAAAGATTTTATTTCTCATTTGCCCCAAAACATCTCCGATTGCTATGTCACTTGTATCGCACATCAAGTCAAATGGTTGCTCCCAATCTGAAGCAACGATAATTGGTGCAGTCACTAACCTTCCCTTCAGCTCCTCAAATGCTTTCAGATAGGCATCATCAAACTTGAAAGGGGCATCTTTCTCTAGAAGCCTGCACAAAGGAGAATTTTCAAAAAATCTTTAATGAAACGACGATAAAAACCTGCATGGCCCAAGAAACTACGAATGCCTTTGACGGATGTTGGTGGGGGCAATTTTTCAATTGCCTCCACCTTTACTTTATCCACGTGCAAACCATTTTTGGACACCTTGTGCCGCAAGACTATACCTTCACGTACCATGAAATGACACTTTTCCCAATTTAGTACAAGGTTTGTCTCTTCACACCTAGCAAGCATTTTATCAAGGTTTATTAAGCAATTATCAAAATAACAACCAAACACAGAAAAATCATCCATGAACACTTCTACGAATATGTCAAACATGTCAGTAAAAATAGTCATCATACACCTTTGAAAAGTCGCAGGTGCATTACAGAGACCAAAGGGCATCTCTTGAACGCATACGTGCCATAAGGACACGTAAATATGGTTTTCTCTTGGTCCTCTAGGGCTATAGCAATCTGATTATACCCCGAATAACCATCCAGGAAAAAATAGTATTCCTGGCCATAGATTAGGTCAACAAAGGGGAGGGGAAAGTGGTCTTTCCGGGCGGCATTGTTCAATTTTCTATAATCTATGCAAATTCTCCACCTAGTGACAGTTCTTGTAGGAATTAAGTCATTATTTTCATTAACCACTACAGTCATCCCCCTTTCTTAGGTACACATTGAACGAGACTTACCCATTTTCTATCAGATATTGGAAATACAATACTTGCACAAGCCACTTAATCACTTCTTTTCTTACCACCTCTTTCATGATTGTATTTAGTCGGCGTTGTTGCTCTACACTTGGCTTGTGTCCTTCCTCCATGAGGATTTTATGCATGCAGAAAGCTGGACTAATGACTTTAATGTCAGACATTAGCCACCCAATGGCTCGCTTGTGCTCACGTAGCACTCTCAACAAATTTTCTTCCTGCAATTTAGACAAGTCAGAAGAAACAATAACAGGTAAAGTGTCAGAACTACCCAAATAAGCATATTGAAGGTGAGGGGGCAGGGGTTTAAGCTCCAATTTTGGAGCTTCTTCAATTGGCGACTTTGGAGAAGGCCCACTTGGCCTGTTAAGGGGATCAAATGGGTGTGTTCCCTACATGTAAGCACATGATGCATATGGGTGTGTTCCCTACATCTCCTCAATGTCATCATCAATCATCAAGCTATCGAACAACATGAGTGCTTTTTATAGAGATTCATCTAGATATACACTCGTGTCAAGAAGTTGCTCATCCACCTCTACAATAAATATCATAGAAAGCTCCTCATAGTGGCGGGGGAGTTGGATTTATTTGTAGACATTAAAGACTGCTTCCTCGTTGTCCACCCTCATAATCATTTTTCCCTCTCTCACTTTAGTTATCGTATCACCAGTAGCAAAGAGAGGTCATCCCAATATGATTGGAACTTGTTCATCAGCCTCAAACTCTAGAATAATAAAGTCAGTTGGGAAGATGAATTTCCCAATTTGTAGCAGCACATCTTCAATCACTCCTTCAGGGTAGGCTATGGACCTATCAACTCGTTTCAACATCACAGTGATGGGTTGATGAGTGGTGATTTTACCACTCATTTTAGCTCTTTTTCGCTAGATTTTGCATCCTTTAATGTTAACATGAGGTCTCTAATAGTGTGTATTGCTCGAATTTCAGAGAATGGTGCCATGAAGTGGTTGGTGTTGAATTGGAGTGGAGTTGAGCACAAAATGGTGAAAAATTCACAAAACCTCCAGTGAATCCGCACCTGCGGACTCTGGGCCGCTGGTGCGACCTCTCACCTGCGGAGTATTGAACGCACCTACGAAGAAGAGCTAAACTATACAACAGCCGCACCTGCGAAGTAATTCACGCACCTGCGGAACCGCATGTGCGACCTTTCATCCGCATCTGCGGAGATTGCTCAAGATACCCAGACTCGCACCTGCGATTTTGTGTCCGCTTCTGCGGAGCCGCACTTGCGAGAAATCTTCTGCAGGTGCGGTCAACGGGCATCAGGATTGGGCAGAATTGTAAAATCATATTTTCTTATTCCCAACTCACATATACTCGACCTAACAGATCTTTTGGCATATCTTTGGACATTGTAAAACATATTTTGTGTCTTGAAGACAAGGAAAAACAAGTATTGAAGCTAGGGCTTGCACACACACTTGGGTTTTGAAGATTTCAACTTTGTGGTTAAGGATTTCTTACCCATTTATATTTGTTCCTTCATTGCCTTGTTTGTATTGAATATTTAAGTGTGTAGTATTTATTTCCAACACTTGAATCTTGTTTATGGAAATTTTCATATTTAAAGTGTGGATTAAATACTTTGTTGTACTTATGTATTGAATGATTTTCATATATTTATGAAGTGAGTTATTGTTACTTTAATTATTCTTGTTCTTTAATGTTTCTAAAGGGATTAGCTAACCCTAGGACTCTCCCATTAACTCCGAATTAATTTTAAAAAAGATAATTTGGGGTTGGGAAAGATTAATTAACAAGAACTTGAGTCTTTAACCCTCATTTTATAGATTCTACCTAAGGATAGGATTGAACTACTTGTAGCCATATCCGCGTGTGCTTAATCTCTTAATTGGGTTAATAATAATTTAATTAGGAAGTCTTATTAGTCTTTGGAAAAAGCTAATTTAGAATTATTATTCGTGGCTAATTAACATAAACTCGTTCATATTTGTGAATTTGTGAAATACATTAGATTGTTACTTGAGTGTAACTCCCGATGCATTCATTCTTGTTTCCATTGATCATTTTACTTGCTTTCTAGGTTAGTTTATATTTTCGCATTTAGTTATAAACATTTTCAAAACCAAAATCTATTTGTTTGGCATTGCGCGATAAGTGATAATTCTCTTACATTCCTAATCGCCTACATATTGATCTCTATGGGATCCGACCCCAACCTAGTTGGGTTACTATATTTGACATCGATCGCTTTACACTATTTTAAGGTGTAATTTGAGAGAATCAAATTTTGGCGCCGTTGTCGGGGAACAATTGGCGTAATTTAGGTTGTTTGAGAAATAAGTATAAGTGATTTGATCCAAACTTGTGAATATTTGTATACTTATTTTTCTTGTTTAATTTCTTAAATTGTCAAAAAAAAAATGGTATCATATAATGAAAATTGGTCGGATGGTAGTTGTTCATATTTTGATGACCCTTGTCCTTATTGTGGAGGACCACACTCGTGGCAAAATTGTTTAAATTCTCCCGGGGATGGATTGTGCGCACAATCTCAAACCCATGAGTGGAGTATTTGTGATAGGTGTGGTTGCCAAAATGGTCATTGGTATGGTTGTGCATATTTGTTCGTCCCATCCCCGAACCCCCACTATGATGATTCTACTTTTTGTGATGAAAATTTTAGGGGTGAATAAGTGGAGGAAGTTGAGCATGGTAAAAATGGAGAGTTCAAGCTCATGTTGGAATGCTTACTTGAAGAAGGAAACCATGAGCAAAATGCCTTGGAAGAACTTTTGGAGAATAATCTCCAAAATGAATTAGCACTTGAAAGGTTGCACTTACAAATGGATGCAATGATTGAAGCTTCAAGGGTTCAAAAAGACTTGGAGGTTGGTGATAGCCAAGAACCTTCCTTGGAGGTTGAAGTTGAAAATTCTTCCTTGGCACTTGAACTAAGCCAAGAAAAACTCTCAAATGCTCAAAATGAGAGGATGATGCTCATGTTGGAGGCCATTCTTGAAAATGAGGAAAAGCACAACTGTGCACTCGAGGGCTTGAAACATGAAGTGACTCAAAATGATGAGCACATCCGCACTTTGGAGGATCAAATGCAAGCATTGATGCAGGCTCATCATGCCTCTCAAGTTGAAAGTGTGGATGGAAGCCAAGAAGAGTCCAACTCTGAGGGTGAGAGTGAGCTTTACTTTGAGGAATCAAGACTTGAACATCCGCCAACCGACTCCATGAGTGTTAGTGATGTCGAGAAAAATATGGAATTAGAGTCAACCGGGGTGATTGAAAATTTGGTTGAAATTGACTCTATTCCGGGGGAAAAAGAGGATGTAAAAATCCGGGAAAACTTGCAAGTTCGAGGTTTGAAGGCACATTCCAAGTATTTTTCAACATTGAAATTGTGTGGTGATACGGAAGTTGAACTACATGAATCAATGGAGTTTTGCGAGGAGGAAAAATTCATACCATACATCTTACAATTTGAGGAACCAAGAAAGCAAAATGACATGCCTCACATGAGAGCCAAGAAGTACAAAATGAAGAAATTAAGGCTTGGCTCGGTCATCTATTTACCACCCCCACCACCCGTAGTCACAAGCTTGATTCCAAGCTAGGTGCCCAGTTCATATCGTCAAAGTGGCGAGAAAAGTGGTAAAGTTGACGTGTGTCGTGCCACGACATTAAATGCGGCACTTGGTGGGAGGCAACCCATCATTTTTCAAATTTTTTTGTCATTTTTGAAATTTCCCTTTTTAGAATAGCTTATTATATTTTTTCTAACCAATCTACCAAGTTTCATAATTTTTGGAGTTGATTTGAGCAGGTTAGGGTGACCGGGTAGCCAAATACAATGCAAAAAGAGCAACGAAAAGGTTGGCATACACACTGACCAACTCTGCGATGAGGCTAGTGAAAAATGCTATCGCAGAGTTGTATGTGCGAGCAAAAGATGCAATCGCAAAAATGTACAAAAAAAATAATTGCTGAGCCCAGGGATTCCGCACCTGTGGACAAATCCTCGCAGGTGCGGCTCCGCAGATGCGGTTTCTGAAGCGCAGGTGCGCCTTTTCACGCAGGTGCGGTTGGCTCATCGCACGTGCACAAACGCAGGTGCGGTAATATCTCCGCAGGTGCGAACTTCGCACAACTAAAATCCAAATTCTATCCCCCAGGTCAGTTTTCTATAAGCCCTAAAACTCAAAGAAAAAAAAATTTGTTCCCTCACATCTCTCATCTCTCACGCTGAAGATCACAAGAGACACATGTATTTTCACTCTCCCTAGCTCTACTATGTTATTCATCTGCCCCTACTCTATCTTCCTTGTGTTGGTTCTGTCTTGTTCAAGCAATTCATGGCCATTTACCCCCATTCCCACGACCCTTCTGATTTAGGGTAGAATTAGAGTGAGGATTTGGTTGAGTGTAGGGAATGTGTGCTGGATTTAGTGAAGCAACAAATTGTGGGGCTGTTTTGAGAACCCAATTCACGTGAGGAGAGAGTGAATTTTAAATGTCCGCAAAGTGTTCGACTAATTGTAAAAATGAAAATTGAGTGCTAAGTACCCCCAATCTCAGTGTTAATGGAGTTAGTATTAAGTTTGGTGCACTAATCTGGAAGTCTTGATTACGGATTAGTGGCCGAAAACCAAGCCCAAATTAAAAATAGTTAAAAAGTTTTGGGCAGATGCACCTTGGGACGACAGTCCGCAGGTGCGAGAGAATTTCCGCAGGCGCGGCTTCACACCTGTGAGCCCTTTACCGCAGGTGCGAAATTCTCCGCAGGTGCGCCTCTTGATCCGCAGATGTGAAACCGCACCTGCGATTAAAGTTCCGCAGGTGCGAAAACTGAGCAGTTCTGCCAAAAACAGAGAGTTTACAATTTGGCCTTCCCGGACCCGTTCGTTTGGTTCTTTGGCCTAATTGCAGTGATTTAATATGCTTAACAAGATTCTACTACCTGACTAACTTCGTTTTAATTTTTTTTTAAGGTACTTTGAGCCTTAGATGGATCCAAACATGACGGGCAATCCCTATTTGAGTCACGAAATTGAAAAAAATGTTAATGAGAACTTTGATACTTCCAGATTCTTATCTGCTGCATGCCAGAGCCGGTATTATTATGATCTCCTCAAAAAGAAACTAATACTTGAGAAAGGGATTGCCATGGACAAATTGACGGAGCTTCTTCCTGATTACTATGGTCGGCTAGTTGCAAGCGGCTGGACCTGCTTCGCTCCTGATCCATGCAAGGATATTGAAGAATGGATTAGAGAATTATATGCCAACCTGAGGCTGACTCACTTCCAGAATCATGAAATCACCATACGGGGAAAGACCGTGAAATTTGGTGCTGAAGAGATAAATGATTTTTATGGGCTCCCAAATCATCCGCTCGAGCATGTGCAAGAAAAAGACACATGTGAAAATGGTGGTTGGATAGTTACTAAGCTGTGTCTACCGGGTCATAGGGTGAGTTGGGATACTTGGAATAGGGGAATCAAGTATGGTGATTTTACTGCTGAAGCAAATATGTGGCTCTATATCATCGCGAGTAGAGTATCCCCCTCGGGGAATGTGTCTGATGTCCCATATGCCAGGGCTTTGATGATTACTTGTATCCTGGATGATATCCTTCTGAATGTCGGCCACTACATTGTGTGGGAGCTAAAGGAATACGTGATTCAGAGTGTTACATCTATTATGTTCCCTTTGTTGATTACAGAGCTATGCCGGCGTGCATAGGTTGATGAACGAGAGGGAGATCATTGGATACCGGCAGGCAAGCCATTCCACCTACTGAGAGTGACAGGTGTAGGTAGTGTGCTGAAAAGTAAAAAAAGGAAGGTCACCACCACTACTGCAGAAGTCTGATCCTCCTCACAGATTGCCCCAGCTGAGGGACCTTTTGGGGAGATGAACTCCCAGCTTGCATCCATTTAGGAGTTAGTGTCACAGCTCCCTAGTGGGCCCTCACACTCCCAGGCCCCGCCTGACTATTTCTCCAGAGCTGAGATGCAGATTACTTCGATACACAAGCTAAGATGGCAGTATCTGTTTCCCAGCTCGATACCTCCTATACCATCTTGGCCAAGGCGCATGTCGACCTCAAGTCATCTTTTGACAAAGAAAAGGAGAAGAACAAAAACAAGGGCAAGTTCATGATAAAAATGTGGAGAGGGATTAAAGCGATCTTTAAATGGGGACAACCGAGCAGGCGGATACCAGTTCAGGATGATGAGGATAACTATGAGTACTCATTCGTGACAGATTCTGAGGATGATGATGATGATGAGGATGCTGATGGCGAGAGACCTCAGCAGCACTGATTAGCCTTTTCTCCTGCAGTCTGCTAGTCTGATGCAGACCTCAGGGAGACCCTCAAACTATTGTTCTTTATTTTTAATATTGTGCAGTGGGGACACTGCAATATATTTAGTTGGGGGTGGCTTTAGGAGCATATTGTATTTGTACTATGACTTTGTGAATGTGCCCTTACCGGGCTTCCTTATTGTATGGATATTGTGTGTCCTTGTCGGGCTTATTTTGTTAGGTCATGTGCTCTTGCTGAGCTTGGTGTGATTAGTTTATTTTTATTTTTATTTTTCTTTCTTTACTTATTTTATTTAGTAGCTTTTAGTTTGTATTATTTTTGCTTCTTTAGTATTAATTGCTTTTATTTTGGTATTATCTTTAGTAGTTTCGTTCTTTTATTTTTATCTCTATGGTAGTGTTTCCTTGCGTTTTCTTTAGGCTACGGTTCTTTCCCAAGGAAATTTTTTGAAGTGAACCGGGTGACTTTTCCCAATGATAGATGGTATGACAACTTTCTTAAGAGAATTAGTCTTGTTTTGCTAGGATGAGACTTTTGGATTATTTGGTACTAAAGAAATTAGTCTCTTGTATGTGAAATGTGAATTAAGAGTACCCCTCCGAATTTTAGTTTTGAATTAAAACTAGTAAGTTGCATGGTGAAGAATAATTTGTGTGACAAATTTTTGGCTCTTTTAGTGACTCTTTGCCCACTAGTTTGTATGATATTGCTCTAGATGCTCTTATTAAGAAGTGAACTTGATCCGTTTTGACTAGTTCATGTGCCATGTGTATTAGAGTTTGTGTAAATAATTCTTACGTTTGCTTCATCATCTAGAACTTGCCCGGTTATTCGTTCAATGCTAATGATAATTACGGTTGGTTAGAGAAATGACCTTAGGCATTCTTTGTATTATTGGAAAAACCTCTTTTGCCTTTCAAGCTTACCATTGCATAAATATTATCACTAGTTACCCTATTTGAGCCTTTAACCTTTTCTTTGGTCACCTCATTACAAACTTTTCCCATTTTGTAAAATAATTCCCTCTTTTGAACCCGTCCCTCCTTGAACATTGAGAATGAGGCTAAAAGCCTAAGTTGGGGGTGTGGTATCAAGTTGTAAATTAGTAAGGTTGTATATTGAGTGTAGAACCTATACCTCAAAGTGTTCACATGAAATTATTCAAGCTCAAAAAGAAAAAATTTAAAAAAAAAGGAGAAAAAGAAATATTTGTATATATATAAATATGGAGCCTTGAAGAAAATTAGAGAGGTATTTAAAATGGTTCGATGTTGGTAATTAGGAGCCAATGAGGGCTATGTGGTTTGAAAAGAAACAAAGGGAAACAAGAAAGAAAAATGTGAGTAGTGTTCAAGGAGGGTGTAGTCACTTGAACCCAAATGTTTATCCGACCCTTCACTAAGCCTACGTTACAAGCTTAAAAAGTCCTTATGGGATCTCCAACCGAATATTCTTGAAAAGGCAATGAATTAAAATAAGGGCAAGTCTATGGCATGATATGTTGTGACACTTGAAATTCATTGTGAGAGTGAGTGTCTTTGGGAATTTGTCCCTTGTGTTGTTCTTGTAAATATGGTGATTTTGGGACTTTCTTTCTTGTGAGGGAACATGAATTAAGATGGATTGGTGAAATTGATATATCCGGAAATGAATGAGTTGAGCATATGTAGTAGAACAATGCTTTTGAGTCACTCCTTGAGGCTTATTCTTGTCACTTGATTATTTTGAAACTCCCTTGCACTTCTTGAAGTTTTTTTTATGAGGGAGTTATTCGGGTAAGATGCATACTTGAGCCTAATTATTAGTACCAACAAAATCCATAAGTATAATGCTTAGTTGGAGAATGTGATTTGTAAATGATAAGAATGCGACTTGTGCTTTAAATGGTATAACCTAATTGAGTTGTTGGTATTGATTTGCTTGAGGACAAGCAAAAGCTTTAAGTTGGGGGTGTTGATGACTGGTGATTTTACCACTCATTTTAGCTCTTTTTCACTAGATTTTGCATCCTTTAATGTTAACATGAGGTCAATTATAGTGTGTATTGCTCGAATTTCAGGGAAATGGTGCCATGAAGTGGTTGGTGTTGAATTGGAGTGGAGTTTAGCACAAAATGGTGAAAAATGCACAAAATCTCCAGTGAATCCGCACCTGCGGACTCTGGGCCGCTTGTGCGACCTCGCACCTGCGGAGTATTGAACGCACCTGCAAAGAAGAGCTAAACTATACAACATCCGCACCTGCGAAGTAATTCACGCACCTGCGGAACCGTAGGTGCGACCTTTCATCCGCATCTGCGGAGATTGCTCAAGATAACCAGACTCGCACCTACGATGGTGAGTCCGCTTCTGAGGAGCCGCACCTGTGAGAAATCTTCCGCAGGTGCGGTCAACGGGCATCAGGACTGGGCAAAATTGTAAAATCATATTTTCTTATTCCCAACTTACATATACTCGACCTAGCAGATCTTATGTCATATCTTTGGACATTGTAAAACATATTTTGTGTCTTGAAGACAAAGAAGAACAAGTATTGAAGCTAGGGCTTGCACACACACTTGGGTTTTGAAGATTTCAACTTTGTGGTTAAGGATTTCTTACCCATTTATGTTTGTTCCTTCATTTCCTTGCTTTGTATTGAATATTTAAGTGTGTAGTATTTATTTCCAACACTTGAATCTTGTTTATGGAAATTTTCATATTTAAAGTGTGGATTAAATACCTTGTTGTGCTTATGTATTGAATGATTTTCATATATTTATGAAGTGAGTTATTGTTAATTTAATTATTCTTGTCCTTTAATGTTTCCAAAGGGATTAGATAACCCTAGGACTCGCCCATTAACTCTGAATTAATTTTGGAAAAGATAATTTGGGGTCGGGAAAGATTAATTAACAAGAACTTGAGGCTTTAACCCTCATTTTATAGATTCTACCTAGGGATAGGATTGAACTACTTGTAGCCATATCCGCGTGTGCTTAATCTCTTAATTGGGTTAGGAATAATTCAATTAGGAAGTCTTATTAGTCTTTGGAAAAAGCTAATTTAGAATTATTATCCGTGGCTAATTAACATAAACTCGATCATATTTGTAAAATCGTGAAATACATTGGACCGTTACTTGAGTGTAATTCCCGATGCATTCATTCTTGTTTCCAATGATCATTTTACTTTCTTTCTAGGTTAGTTTATATTTTCTCATTTAGTTATAAACATTTTCAAAACCAAAATCTATTTATTTGGCATTGCGCGATAAGTGATAATTCTCTTACATTCCTAATCGCCTACGTATTGTTCTCTGTGGGATTCGACCCCAACCTAGTTGGTTTACTATATTTGACATCGATCGCTTTACACTATTTTAAGGTGTAATTTGAGCGTATCCTAGGATCTCCTAGACCCAATTTCTTAAACAAGGACAAGGGCATTAGATTTATGCTCGCCCCTAAATCACAAAGAGCACGACCCACATCAATATTACCAATATCCACAGGGATGGTGAAGCTGCCAGGATCCTTAAGCTTTTGAGGAAGCTTGTTTTGGACCCTTGAAGTGCACTCCTCAGTAAGTGCAACTGTCTCGAACTCAGTCAGTTTCCTATTATGAGCCACTATATCTTTTATGTACTTAGCATACTTTGGAATTTTTCGAAATACATCCACCAATGGAATATTTAATTGAACCTGGCTCAACAGAGAGAGAAATTTGTTGAACATGAGATCATCATTCTTTTTCTGCAATCTCTAGGGGAAAGGTGGCGGTGGCCTTTCAGCCTCCACTTCTCTGAACCTGCATCATTTTTCTTTGACTCGTGTATTGCTTTAGGGATCAGCTTCCCCTCAGGCATAGGCTTGTCCTTTCCCTTCTTTGGCACTTCCTCTATTTCCCTCCCGTTTCTGAGTGTAATTGCATTAACTTGACGGTTTTTCTCTGTATCACTGGGAAGAGCACCTGCAGGTCTAGTATTTTGATTTGCTACTAACTGCCCCATTTGCCTCTCAAGATTTCTGAAATCGGTCCTGAGCTGTTGATTGTCAATCAACAACTTCTTTAGCAAGTCATTCATATTCTCTTCTGTTTGTTGGGGTGACTTCTGAGGCTGATTGAAATTTCCTTGGGGACTATACTGATTCTAATTCTGTTGATATCCGCCCCATGAGAAGTTAGGGTGATTCCTCCAATTTGGATTGTAAGTGTTCCCATATTGTGCATGTTGATTCATTGGACCTCTATTTTGTTGCCCCACATAATATATAGATTCGGGATTCGTGGGGCACATGTCACTCATATGACTGTCACCATATAGTCGCAGCAAATAGACAAATGTTGCACATGTTGCATCTGTTGTGTTTGTTGCATTGTCATTTTGTTTATCTGATTTGCCAGCTTTGCAATATCTGCTCTCATGGTTGAGAAGTCATCGAGCTCAATCACCCCGGCTGCCTTCTGTTTAATTGCTCTTCTTGCGTCCCCATCTCCTTGCCAATTATGATCATTAGCAGTGAAGTTATTTAGCAAGAGTTGAATTTCACTGTATGGCCTGGCCATGCAACTACCCCCACAGGCTGAATCAAGATTCATCTTTGAAGCTTCGTCTAGCCCATAAACAAAAGTGTGCACCAATACCTCATCATTTTGACAAAGATCCGGGCAGTCTCTGAGTAGCTTCTTGTATCTTTCCCAAGCTTGACGAAGTGTCTCGCCGTCCCGTTGTTGGAACCCAAGAATTTGGCTCCTCGGTGATTTTGTCTTCTTAGTAGTGAAAAACTTGATTAATAATTTCCTTTCCAAATCATCCCAAGTGCGGATTGAGTTCACGGGCTCCTTTTTCAACCATTCTTTAGCCTCCCACATCTGTGAAAAGGGAAATAGTGTCAGCCTGACATAGTCCTTGGAAACGTTCAGATAATTGTAGGTGTCCGTAATTTCCAAGAAGTTCTGAATATGCCGCAGGTCTTCATGAGATAGACCCACATATTACCCTGTGGACTATATCAGCTGTACCATATACTGTTTGAGTTCAAAATGCCCCGTGATATCAGGCTTCACAATATCCTGAGTCATATTAGCAAGATTGGGCCTTGCAGTTCTATCACCGGACGCTCTTCATCACCCACCATCTCTATTGGCCGTGGTTGAACTACAATGTCCAACTCTCTTTCAATTCTCGTTCTAGCTTTGACTTCCTTCCTCACTCTATGAAGTGTTCGTTTTTCTGGATCAAAAGGAAGGAGGTTGTTTGCACTTCTACTCCTCCGCATTCAAGAGAAGAGCATGCGTTAACACAAACAAGGCAAAATAAAAATTAAAGCTTGAACAAATAAGTAATAAAATCTTAACTCAGTCAAGTAGCTAATTTCTAAGTCCTCGGCAACGACGCCAAAAACTTGTTGTGACCAAACACACCCACGCAAGTATACGTGGTCGTCAAGTAATAAAGTAATGAGTAGAGTATCGTTCCCACGAAGACTTATTATTAACTTTCGACTGATTCAAACTAAATTGACTTATCAATTCAAGAGATTTATCACAAAATATATAATTAACTAATTTACTACCTAAAAACTATCAAGTAATGAAATAACTAGAAATCGATCATAATACTTAAACAATTTCGGATAACAATCAGTAGGAGAGGATATTCCAGGGTCACGGATTAGCTAACAATCGTGTTACATTCTTGGCTTAAAATAACTAATTGATTTATCTGGATTGTTGATCGACAGGGTTGAAATTACTCATAAGAATCTGTCGAGTCCCTACTCGCCTATCCAAGTTAACTTAATGCCTATATGTCTATGGAATTAAGATTAACAAAAATGCATTTACCCTTCCTGTATTTCAACCAAGCAAGGCAAGTAGGTATATGTCTATCCTAATTGTGAATCTGTTCCCCGATGCCCGAGTTCAAGAACCTGCTCTATTTAATTCTCTATGCAATCTAGAATTTCCACTTTCAAGTTCAACTCTAGATTCATAGATAGTATTTCACTATTAGCTACTCAGCAAAATAATAAAGAACATGATTAAATAAACAACCCAATATGATAAAATCAACTTCGTCAAATTGAACTTCAAATATAACATTCATGTATCACCCATGACCCTAGAATAATAGGGTTCTTAGCCACTCATATTCATACAATCGTCAAAAATAAAGTTTTCAAACATAAATTCAATGGGTACTAGAAAAGAGATGGAAGGATTGATCAAATCCGTGCTCCCAAGTATTTTTCTCTCTTGTTCTCCTCTCAAAATCACGTTCTCCACCCCCTCCAAATAGGTTTTGAGTAGCTTTTATATGAGTTTGGGTGTCTTGGGGTCAAAATACCTGAATCCTAGGCGAAATAGGGAAGCTTCACGTCCCGAGCGTCCAGGGCAGCGTGGGGTACTGGCCCTGGCGCTCAAGAAAATAGCAATCTGGAAACTGCGCCACAACCAGCGCCCCGATTTTGCTGTGGCCCTCAAAATTCAACTTTTGCCTTTTTGCTCCGATTTTTCTCCAATTTGCACCTTTTCATCCCAAATTGGATCCAAATGATCCCTACACATAGAAATACCACAATTTAGCACAAATCATCATATTAAACATCTTAAATCTACGAGACATGAGCACAATGTGAGGCAGTGATTTGTGTGGTGTCCAACTTTCGCGTGCACAGATTATAGAAGGACCTGGTTCTTCTATGTGTTCCTACTACTACTGGTGTGGAAATAATAAGTACAGAAATTATGGAACACAAAGATTTTTACGTGAAAAACACCAGGCTCAAAAGGTGAAAAATCACGACCTACTTCCCAGTAGGATTTTCCCAAAACTCTTTACTAAATCAGTGAGCCAAAACTGCATTTACAAAAACTCTTTTGTAAAACTAGGACTACCTCTAATCCCTTGTGGCAAACCAACCTCGAACTGTTTACGACAACTTCAAGTTAACTCTAACTTGAAAATACAAAGTACCTATAACAAATGCTTCTAGATAAAGCTGAAAGGTACAAGATAAAACCACCTACTATAAATGAACTAGACTAAAAGACTGGCACTTCTAGCTGGTTCTTCTAGCTGGTTCAAGTAGCTTCAGGTTTGCACACTTAAATCTCACACGAACTGCTTGCAAAATTGCCTTGCTATTTTGCTCTCAATTCACGTTTGACTTATGCTTTTGTGCATGTCTGTACAATAAGAACATTCTGCAATATATAGGATTAGTAGATAAACAATTAACTAGAGTTATAATGCTACTCTTCCTTGATGGAAGAGTTTTAGTCAATCTCAACTCCTAAATCCCTCCTTATCTTGGATATTGTTCTTACTGAATAAGGAGTCCTTCTCCTTATCGTTTTTGCAATCTTTTCGATCAGTAAATATCTTTTTCTGCCTGAATACGCTTATCTCCTTCATGTGCATCTCACGTTCCTTGATTCTGTATGTGTCTATGTCTACCAGTGATGGACCTGGTTCATTTCTGAGTTCCTGTGTCAATCTTCAAAACTATTCTCTTTCTTGGCCAACAAATTCCCCCTTTTTGATGATGACAAACTTTGTGCGTCCATAAGCTTGGGCCTATTTCAACTTAATCCAACATTGACACTTATTAGAGTATTAAGCACTTATCTTGAAGAACCAGGGTCATTAGGTTATAAATATCACTGTTCAGAGCATAACCATTTTCCTCTTTTGGCATCATCGAAAAGTTGCAAAAATATTTGTGAATCCTAGATAGTTAAAAATCACTCATGGCCACTGGGGCAACTGCAAATGCATACATGGATTAATCATCAATAATCAACTAAGATTTCAAAATATCAAAGAAATAGAGACAATGAATAAGAACAAAAGCAACAAACTTCATTGATAGAGAATATGATTCTGCCACAATCCACAAAATGAAACAAAAATAGTTAAAAACATGAGCAACAAAAAAAATATACTGAATCTGTGTTACTGAAAGTTCTAGGCAGGCTAGGAAATTTAAGGCTTTTCGGGGCTTGGTTTTTGGTTTAGAGAAGTTGCAACATGTCTTGCAGAGTTCCCTCATTCTTCTCCATTTCCTTAGCACACTCATCTCTGAGAGCATCTCTCTCAGATTCAACCTCAGGCAAACTAGTCTTCATCCTTGTTATTTCTGCATCTTTTGCCCCATTCTCCTGCACTATGGCTCTAACCTTGCTGTTAACAAGTGTTTTTCTAGATGAACCAGGTTCATTTGTAATGGCATGTATCTCATAATCGCAAGCAACCAGAGTATTTATCCCAAATTGGTCTTTGCTTGTGGCCATTTCTGACTTCTTCAGTGGCACCTTGTAATGAGCAAGAACATTAGTGAGAATGAAGCCATAAGGAATAACATGGGCTTTGGAGCCATTGACAACCCTGTCCAAAAGCTGAATGATGAACCCAGGCCAGTTAATCAGCCGCCCACTATCCAGACATTCCATCAAAACCAAGTCCATATAATTGGCAATATGCCTCCTTTCCTGCCTGGGCAACACGCACTTGTTGATGAATTCAAATAACACCTTGTGGGGTGGCTTCATTTCACTCTTGTACACTGCCTTGGGCTTAATTTCTGCTTCATTATCACAGAATTTCCTTGTGATAACCAGGGCAGTTGGAAGAGAATCCAGACTGAGCCATTTCTACCTAGTATAGTCATCATAGCCTTCAGAGGGTATGACAAGGATTTCACCTAGCACTTTAGGATCAAATGAGATTTGAACCCCTTTCACCAGGCTGGTGACTCTGCCATCCTTTACCTCAGCATTGGCCATGAATTCCATAATCTCATTCCTAGCCAGTCTTCCATCTAGCTGAAGGACCATGTCCTTCCATCTCTATAACTCAAGTTTCTCCAGCAGTAGGATCATCCCTTCTTCCTCCAAGTCCTTCAAAAGTCTCCCCTTCAGAATTGTTCGTTTGCCAAACTTGGCTAGCTTGTCCTTCTCACCATCAGACTCATCCTCCTCTTCACCACTCCAATCTTCTTTGTTAGTAATTTTCACTTTCTTGGCTTTTACTGCAGACCTGGTTCGTCTAGCCAAGATAGAGGATCCAACAAACTTAGAAACTGATGAAGACTTCTTTGAGGAAGTCTTGGATTTCTTGGGCTTAGGGGTCTGAACCTCTACCTCAACTATCACTTTTTCACTTTGATGGACCAGGTCCATCTCATCCACTTCAACAACCTCAACAGGCTCAACTACTTTTTATTTCCCTTTTCCACTCTTTTCTTCTTACTCTCATCTAAAGCTCTCTGCATCTCATCCTCACTTTGCTTAAGCTTACTCCTTGTAGTTCTTCCTTTTGGAAAAGGAATATCAGAAATCTTAGAAGGAGAAACTTTCCTTTTCTTTTTGGCTCTAGCTGTACCAGGGGTTGTAGTTTTAGGAGTTCTCTTCTTCTTCTTCTTCTTAGGTTTGTAATGGTCACCTATCTTTTTCAAGAGATCAACCAGGGTTTCCTCAGCAGATGAACCATGTTCATCTTCTTTCTTTCCAAGATTTACTAGCCCTTCAGCAACTTCTCCTAATCCACTCCCCCTCTGTGTTCTTGCTACCTTCTTCCTCCTTCTCAGGCTCAACTCCACAAATAGCCATTTTAACAAATTCAGAGGTGGGTGAAGAATCAGCCACTTCTCTCCATTTTCCATTCTCATCACTCTGTACTCCCTCACTCTCTTTTTCCTTTTCAATTTTATTTTTACCACATCTTCTTCTCGTCTCAGGCATCTCCACATCTATCATAGACCCAACCAATATGAACCTAGTTTCTAAATTTTCAGCGATCTCAGAAATGACCTCAGAAGAAGGTTTTGGTACAGAAGTTACATGTTCAGAATCAGAAGACCCAATTTCTTCCCCTTCAGTCTCCAATTTGAAGGAGTCATCAGAATTTTGGGAATCTTGGGCTTGGCTTGCTTGAAGTTAGGCATTTAATTTTTTGAAAAGAGCATCGCTCACCACAGTTTTTCGAGCAAGCATTTTTACTCTCCTTCTCCTAGGTTAGGGGTAGGGCTGGGTTGAGGGGTGATGGAAGAAGAGGAAGGGGTAGTGGGTGGAGGAGTACCAGGATTATTCCAGGGGTTAGACATTTTGGGTATGGTTCTGTGATGAAGGAAAAAGGCTTGAATGGAAATCGAAGGTGCAGAAAAGAGAGAATGTTTTTGACGGTTTGCAGAAATGATGAGGGACTTACAAGGATGATGATGAGGGATTTAAAAGAGGAGTGTAATTAAATACATAACGGAATCTTTTTTTAGTCAATTAGAAGTCTAATCAGTCTGCAAAGTTTCAGTTCGAATTGACGGTTACAGCTGCCCTAGAATCTAGGTGTTTTAATTCGTTGAAGATTCTTTTGTTGAAACAGAACTGGTTCAAATTGTAGTTGGATAGGCTTTGGAAGAATTTGGACTTGGGTAAAATTCTACTCATGATTTAAATATTAGTATTTTAAATTGTGCAGAGTGTAGAACACATACCTCGTTTTTCAGATGAACCAGCACTGATGTACTGGGTTCTTCACTAAGAATCCTCTTGATCGTGTCTCAATTTTCCAAAATAGAGAAAATTACGTTAGAGACATATCAACACATTCACAAGAGTATACTATTTACAGTATGAGATTGAGCAAAGATTATTCTAGTTATTTACACAAATTTCAGATTTTCTAACCAAAAAATTTATTATTTTTTTTCATTTTTTTTTTCATGTACATTTTGCACTGGTTCAATTAGGTGATCATAATCATCCCTAATTATAACATGTTCCTTTCAAAATGCTCTTTACTCAGTACTTTTGTAAAGGTGTCAGCAATCTGCTTATCAGTAGCACAAAACTCTATAGTTATCAATCCCTTATCATAATTGTCCCTTAAAAAATGATGTCTAACATCTATGTGCTTAGTTCTCTTGTGATGAACGGAGTTCTTAGTCATACTAATTGCACTAGTGTTATCACAAAGTATAGGGATACAACCAACATCGTTTCTAAAGTCCATCAATTGTTGTTTAATTCATAGTAATTGAGCACAACATGAGGCAACAACAACATACTCAGCTTCAGCAGTAGATAGTGCCACATAATTTTTCTTTTTGGTGGCCCAAGACACAAGACATGAGCCAATAAAATGTGTCATACCTGAGGTACTCTTCTATCCACAAGAAAACCTGCATAGTCAGCATCAACATATCCCACAAGATTAAAATTACTACCTTTTGGGTACCAAAGACAAAGATCAGTGGTGCCTTTTAGGTATCTCAAGATTCTTTTGGCAGCAGTCAAGTGGGATTCCTTTGGATTTGCCTGAAATCTTGCACACAGGCCTACACTGAAAATAATGCCAGGTCTACTAGCAGTGAGATACAATAATGAACCAATAATTCCCTATACAACTTCTGATCAACAAATGAATCAGGTTCATCTATATCCAACTTTGTGGCAGTTGCTGTAGGATTTTCGATTTCTTTGGAATCTTTCATTTCAAACTTTTTAAGCAACTTTTTTATATACTTTTGTTGATGGATCATAGTTCCATTAAAATTTTGTTTAATTTGTAAGCCTAAAAAGAAATTAATCTCACCCATCATGCTCATTTCAAATTCACTCCCCATTAGTTTAGCAAATTCTTTACTTAGCTTATCAGTAGTTGCTCCAAAGATTATATCATCTACATATATCTGGACTACCAAGAGATCTTTACCCTTTTCTTTCAAGAATAGTGTGCTGTCAATTTTACCTCTCTTGTAGTCATGCTCCAGCAAAAACTTTGATAATCTTTCATACCATGCTCTTGGAGCTTGCTTGAGTCCATAAAGTGCTTTGTCAAGTTTGTACACATGATCAAGATTTCCTTATTCTCAAACCCTGGAGGTTGCTTGACAAACACTTCTTCCTTTAGATAGCCATTCAGGAAAGCACTTTTGATATCCATCTGGTGAAGGGTGAATTCCATGTGAGCAGCAAAGGCTATGAGGAGTCTTATAGCTTCGAGCCTTGCCACTAGAGCAAAAGTTTCATCATAGTCTATGCCTTCCTCCTGACTATATCCTTGAACTACCAATCTTGCCTTGTTCCTTGTAACTGTTCCATCTTCATCAAGTTTGTTTCTGAATACCCAGTTAGTGCCAATTACTGATCTATCCAAGGGTCTTGGTACCAGATGCCAAACTTGACTCCTTTAGAATTAGTTAAGTTCATCTTGCATTGCATTTAACCAGTCTGCATCCTGCAAAGCCTCAGCAAATTTTTTAGGTTCAATAAGAGATAAGAAAACATCAAAAGCACAAATATTATTTAAAGAAGATCTAGTTTTGATTCCAAAGGTTGGATCAGCAAAGATGTTCTTAATAGGATGAAACTTTGATATCTGTAGGGTTTCACAACTAAATGGTTTCCCCTTGATATCCCTTCAATGTTTTGTTGATGTGGAACATGTTCAGGGATAAGTTACGCTGATGTTTGAGAATTATTTCCTCTTTGTTCTATTCCCTCTGTCATGTCTCCCGGGACGGATGAACCTGCTCCATCAGCTGTTCCTTCCTCTAGTGAAGCTTCAGCCTGGGATGTGGTTTCATTTAAGTTTCTAACCAACCCAATTGCTTCATCATCATCTTACTATATCTCATAAATAATGTTAGTTTCATCAAAAACCACATGAACACTTTCTTCAACACACATAGTTCTTTTGTTATAGACTTTATAAGCTTTACTATGTGAAGAATATCCCAAGAATACTCCCTCATCACTTCTGGGATCAAATTTACCTAGGGAGACTTTACCATTGTTGTGCACAAAGCACTTACAACCAAATGCCCTAAGGTGGGATGTATTTGGTTTTCTCCCCTTAAGTAACTCATAGGGAGTCTTCTCTACTAGAGGTCTTGTCATGCACCTATTTATGATGCAGCATGCAGTATTTACAGCTTCTGCCCAGAATCTATGGGGCAATTTATTAGAAAGAAGCATAGTCCTAGTCATATCTTCAAGTGTCCTATTATTTCTTTCTAATACTCCATTTTGTTGTGGAGTTCTAGAAGCAGAAAAATTATGATCTATGCCATGCTCATCACAAAATTCAGCAAATTTAACATTTTCAAATTCAGTGCCATGATCAGACCTAATTGATGCAAGTTGATTTCCTAATTGTTTCTGTGTTTTTCTAACAAAAGAAGTGAACATGTCAAATGCTTCATCTTTGGATGTTAGAAACAATGTCCAGGTAAATCTAGAGTAATTATCAACAAGCACCATCACATATCTCTTACCACCTCTTCTTAATGTTCTCATTGGACCATAGAGATCCATATGGACCTGTTCCGTCGTTCTGGTGGTACTTACCACTTTCTTGCATTTAAACAGGGATCTTACCTGCTTCCCCTTGCACAAGCCTCAAAACTTTGTCTTCCTTGAACTTGATGTTGGGCAACCCTATTACCAAGTCCTTGGAGACTAATTTGTTGAGTTGACTCAGACTTGCATGTCCAAGTCTCTTATGCTAAAGGAGGGGATCACTGTCCATCACACTCAAACAAGTTAGTTTATTTTCTGAAAGTGTGGACAAATCTACAATATATATATTGTTCACTCTTTTTCCCTGCAAAACAATCTTGTCAGTGATAAGATTTATCACAAAACATTTAGTAGAGGTGAATGCTACCAAGTTACCTCTATCACACAATTGTGATACACTTATTACACAGTATTTCAGACCGTTTATCAAGTAGAAATTCTCAATGGAATGAGAGTCATTCTTACCTACCTTACCAACCCCAATGATTTCACCTTTCTTTTCATTTCCAAAGGAGACATTTCCTACTTTGAGGTCTTCAAGTGAAAGCGGTCTTTGCTTCCTGCCATGTGCTTTGAGCAACCACTATCCATGTAACATATTTGGCTTCTACCTTTAACTTGAACCTATAAATAGAAATCAGGGGTTAGTCTTAGGAACCCAAACTAGGAGTTAGTATTAGGAACCCAAAATAGTTTAGGTCCCTTTCTATAGGCAAAAGGATGAATTAAATTATTTTTAGCCCAACTTGGTAACCAACTCTTCCTTAGAACAAATTTTTTGTTCTTTTGACTGCCTTTTCTTTGCATTACATTCACTTTTATAGTGGTCGGTCTTACCACAGTGAGTACAAATCTTGTTCTCATGAAGAGTGAGGTACTTGCTTTTGGGATCCCACTTGGGTTGCTGATTCCCAAAGCCAAGTCCTCCCTTATTCCTACTATGATGTTCCTGTAGCCATGACAAAGCATCGGAGGACCTGTTCCACTTACTAGTTATGTCTAGTTCATGCTTGACCTTTCCTATATCCTCCTTCAACACTCTTACCTGCTCATCTTTCTTATACAACTCATCTTTCTATTTACTTATATTTTCTTCTAGAGTGAGTTGTGTGCAATCAACTGTCTTTTTACTTGTTCCTAATTCAGTTTTAGATTTTCAAATTTTAACTCAAGGATATTTGCTTCAAGTGTATGAACCTGGTTCTTCACAGCAGTATTCTCACTCACAGTCTCGACTCTGAGTTTCAGGTTCTTACACTTTGCTTTTAAAATCACACAATCTTTTGACAGTTGTTCCTTATCTTTATTTATAACCTCAGATTCATCAATGAAATCTAGAAATAATTCAGAGAGTTTTTCTTTAGACAACAACTTAATCTTGTCTTTGAAATGAATTATACTTACCTCAGATTCCTCATGAAATTCCTCATCAGATTATCCAATTGCCATAAGTGCTTGTTCATCTCCATCTTCATCATCTGATTCCTCATCTGAACTTTCTCCCCAAGCAGCAACCATAAACTTTTTTGATCCTTTGTTTTTCTTGGGATGAACTTGTTCCTTCGTTCAGATCTTTCCTTCTTCCATTCAATTTCCTATTGAGGATATTTCTTGATGTGATGATCAGTCTTCCCACACTTATAGCAGCCCTCATTGGTCATTTTTTCAGGAACCCTTGCTTTGTTGTAGTTTCCACCTCTTGAAGAGCCTTTTTCCTCTCATAAGGTATTTCTTGAAGTCCTTGGTGATCATAGCCATTTCATCTTCTTCCAGATCAGCTCCTTCAGTGATTCTGAGTGCCAGGATTCTTTCCTTCTTGGGTACATCCATCTTCATGGTTTGCCTTCTGAGTTCATAGGCAGTGAGATTTCCAATCAGCTCATCCAGTTTAAGAGTTGCAATGTTCTTTGATTCCTGAATAGCAGTGATTTTTCTTTCCCAAGAAACTGGCAGAACCCTTGTTAGAATCTTCTCAACTTTGTCTTCTTCAAGAAGAATCCTTCCAAGAGACTTAAGTTCATTAGTCAGTGTAGTGAACCATGTATACATCTCTTGGATAGTTTCTCCTTCCTTCATAGTGAAGTTCTCATATTGGGAGTATAGTAGAGTACCTCTGGACCTCTTCACTTGAGGTGTTCCTTCATGAGCCACTTGCAAAGTTTCCCAAATTTCCTTAGCAATAGTATAACTTTGAATTCTGCTGTACTCGTCTAGACCAAGTCCACACATAAGCCATTTCTTGGCCTTAGAATTCTTCTCCCACTTTCTCAAGTCCTCAGCAGTACAGTCAACTCTTGTCTTTGGCACATCTACTCCTTCAGCAATCTTCTTCACGGTGGCCAAGGGACCATCAGTAACAATTTCCCATAGTTCGTAGTCTTCTCCAATTATATGGTCTCTCATTCTGTTCTGCCACCAGGAGTAGTACTCGCCATTGAAGAGTAGAGGCATAGTAGTTGATTGTCCTTCCCAGTTCCCAGGTGGTGCACTCATCTTGATCTTCTCCTAAGGTGTTAGCCTCTTCAATGATAACTCGCTCTAATACCAATTGATGTTTTATACTTCAATACCACACAAGAGGGGGAGTGACTGTGGTGTCCAATTTTTTGCGTGCACAGATTATAGAAGGACCTGGTTCTTCTATGTGTTCCTACTACTACTGTTGCAGAATAATAAGTACAGAAATTAAAGAACATAGAGATTTTTACGTGGAAAACACCTGGCTCAAAAGGTGAAAAACCACGACCTACTTCCTAGTAGGATTTTCCCAAAACTCTTTACTAAATCAGTGAGCCAAAACTGCATTTACAAAAGCTCTTTTGTAAACCTAGGACTACCTCTAATCCCTTGTGGCAAACCGTCCTCTAACTGTTTGCGACAACTTCAAGTTAACTCTAACTTGAAAACACAAAGTACCTATAACAAATTCTTCTAGATAAAGCTGAAAGGTACAAGATAAAACCACCTACTACAAATGAACTAGACTAAAAGACCGAGACTTGGAACTGGTTCTTCTAGCTGGTTCAAGTAGCTTCAGGTTTGCACACTTAAATCTCACACGAACTGCTTGCGAAATTGCCTTGCTATTTTGCTCTCAATTCTCGTTTAACTTATGCTTTTGTTCATGCCTGTACAATAAGAATATTCTGCAATATATAGGATCAGTAGATAAAGAATTAACTAGAGTTCTAATCTACTCTTCCTTGATGGAAGAGTTCTAGTCAATCTCAACTCCTAAATCCCTCCTTATCTTGGATATTGTTCTTACTGAATAAGGAGTCCTTCTCCTTATCGTTTTTGCAATCTTTTCGATCAGTAAATATCTTTTTCTGCCTGAATACACATATATCCTTCATGTGCATCTCACGTGCCTTGATTCTGCATGTGTCTATGTCTACCAGTGATGGAATTGGTTCATTTCTGTGTTCCTTTGTCAATCTTCAAAACTATTCTCTTTCTTGGGCCACCAAGTTTCAATTCAAAAGGTAAAAGAGGTAGTACTAATTTTCAATCGTTAAAGGTTGAGGGGGTCATGTAGAATTTACTCTTAAATTGTTTTTACAACACCAACAATATTCTAAAATTTTGAAGCTTAAAAGAGGTTCACTAAGATAACTTTCAATGTATGTCTTGATGAAATCAGCTAACCATGGAGCTCTGCCATGGATATGGTGTTGATGTTCTTTGTTAGCCTTTAGAGAGGAAGGGTGAATTTGACAGAATATTTTAGAAGAGGAGGAAATTAACGTAATGATTCAATTCAATCTGACAAGTGTAGCTGTACATGTATATATAGAAGAAGAAAAACAAAACTAATTGTACTCCTCAACTATAGTTAAGGCTAATGCTAACTCTAGTCACACTAACTCTACTCTAATGTAATTAGTTATAACTAACAAATGGAACTTAACTTCCTAACAGTAAAGAATGAAAGTTAACCACCACCAATACTATTAGTCTCAACACTCCCCCTCAAGCTGACGGATAAAAACAGGTTTTCAACCCCAGCTTGCTAAGCAAAGAGTAGTGTTGGACCTTTCCTAGACCTTTAGTGAGTATACCTGTCAACTGAGCTTTGGTGTTTATATGGTGAGTTTGAATAAGATCCTACTGTAGTTTCCCCCTTACGAAATGGCAATCAATGTCAATGTGTTTTGTCCACTCATAAAAAATAAGATTTGCAGCTATTTGAATAGTTGCTTTACTATCACAATGCAAGGCAATGGGCAGTTGAATTTTGACTCCTAACTCTTTGAACAACCCTACTAACCATGAAACCTCTGCCACTGTGGAAGCCATGCTTCTAAAATCTTCTTCAGCTGAGCTTCTGGAGACTGTGTTTTGCTTCTTATAATTACATGTTATTAAAGAGTTTCCAAACTTAATTAGATAGCCTGTAAAAGACTTCCTAGATTGAGGACAAGAATCCCAATCCGAGTCATAGGAGGCTACCAAGTTATCAGACTATTGTGAAGACATCAATAGGCCTTATCCTGGTGCATTCTTGACATACTTAATCACTCTCAGAGTTGCATCCATATGAGACCTTTGTGGTTTATGCATGAACTGGCTTAGAACCTGAACAACATAAGCTATATCAGGCCTAGTCATAGTTAGATATAGTATTCTACCCACTAACCTTTGATAAGGTTCAGGATCAAGTAACACACAATATTTGACACTTCCATCTATGGAATCATCAGTGCACAAGACAGCCTCATCAAACTCTATTGTGTTCAGCCTTTGATTACACTCTAATGGGGTAGACACTGGCTTAGCTCCCCATAGCCCAGAGTCAACAATCAAATCAAGGGCATATTTCCTCTGATTCATTAGAATACCATCCTTGATGCGAGAAAACTCTATGCCCAAAAAGAATTTGAGTTCCCCTAAATCTTTCATCTTGAACTTCTTTTGCAGGTTATCTTTAGCAGACTCAAGCAGGCAAATCAACAACATCCCAGGTGTTATTTTCCTCTAATGTTGTAACTTCTTGTTGCATAGCAGTTACCCACCTTTCATCCTTTGAAGCCTCATGATAGTGTTCAACTATAGATGATTGAGATGAGATACATTTAGCATATGAAGGTGACAAACTATCATAACTCAGATAGCTTGACATAAGATATGCACAAAAGGTAGAGACAAACCCCTGCATCCACTTTGGAAGACCTGTAGTTCTGGGTATTTTTTTGATTGCAATGGATAATTCATCATCCACAACTTGCAAATAGGAAGAATTGTGCTGTAACTGTGAAACAAAATCAACATCTGCATCAACTGGTAGTGGAGAAGCATCAATGAGGGCTTATGTTGCCTCAGGAATGAAGGTTTTTGTTACCTCAAGAACTGCATCAGCATGCATAGCATCAGTGCCGTGGACTGCATCATGTTCAGCTACGTGATCTTGACATAATATTCTTGTAGTGTCTGATAAATCAGCTGGCTCAAGTATTGGGAAGATTGGGACAAATGACACCTTCATTTGCTTGAAAGGAAATACATGTTCCTTAAAGACTACATCCCTGCTAACTATGAATTGCCTAGACTACAAATCATATAGTTTATAGCCTTTCTTAGTTGGGGAATACCCCATAAACACAGCAGGTAATGCTCTGGCTGAGAATTTGCCATGCCTCCTTACATTGACAGCATAACAAAAACATCCAAAGATTATCATGTGATCTATATAAGGTTTAGTGTTAAACATCTTTTCATATGGAGATTTTCCTTTTAAGACTGTGGAGGGCAGACTGTTTATGATGTGCACTGCTGTAAGGACAAAGTCACCCCTATTAACAACACCATTTTGTTGTGGACTATACATACATGTTGTTTGGTCAACAATTCCCTTTTGACTCTACAAATTATTTCATATCTGAGTTGACAAATTCTGACCCATTGTCTGTTCTTATAGTTCTAACATAACACTTAATTGTCTTTGAATCATACAAGTTAGCCTTTTCATTAACTAATAAGTCTCATCCTTGGCATTCATATAAAATAACTAAGTGATTCTAGAGAAGTCATCAACAACTGTGAGAATTTTTTTTTATTATCATGAGTATGCACCATATAAAGCCCCCATAAATTTGCATGTTAAAGGTGGAAAAGAGTCTGTGCTCTGCTAGTACTAACAAGAAATGGCAGCTTAGTTTGCATAGCCAATGGACAAACATGACAGTCTAAACATATAACATGTGAACTATCATTCTTGAAATATTGTTTGAGCTTGCCAATTCTCTTAATGGCCTCCATAGGTAGATGTTCAAGCCTTTGTTGACAAACTCCCAGATTTATTGTGCTATGCTTATTCTGTGTTGAAGTCTGCATAGTTGTGGTATTTACAGTTGACGTAGATGACTGTCTCTTATGAAGGTAGTCCCTAAGAATATATAGCCCATTAGCTTTACTACCAATCTCCAACACCTTGCCAGTGTAGAGGTCCTGAAATTCACACAGGAATGAATCCAACCATGCACTACAATTCCTTAGTAAGTTTTGGAACTGACATTAGGTTATACTTAAAATGTGGAACATGAAGTACATCACTAATTTTTTAACCCTTGAATATGTTAACGGATCCACTGTGAGTGATCTCAACTAGATCTCCATTTGACAGGTGAACTGAACTACTACTGCCTAAAGGACTTGGATTACTCAGTAGGTCAAACTTTGGAGTCATATGGTTGGATGCTCCACTATCTACAATCCAAACATCTTGATTCAAAAAGGTCATTAAGGATGTGATATTACCTGACTCCAGCTTTGCTGCTTTAGATGTAACTTCTATGGGCTTACTATTCAGCAATTGTATAATCTGCTGGTAATGTTCTGGTATGAAGGTTGGTGCAGCATGAATGAAAGTGATTGTTGTGGGTGTAGTCTGCTCAGTTGCCATGTTAGGTGTTGCCTGAGTGTTGTACTTCTTCTTGAACTTGTGATCATTTGGATATCCCACTATTTTATAGCATGTTTCCTTAATATGCCCCTTTATCTTGCAAAAGTCACAAAAGAGATTGTAGTTCTTCCTCATTTTCTGTTGATTTCCAACTCTATTTTCCATCGAGGCAGTCATTTCAACATTATCCATGTTAGTAGAGGCATTTGACATATTCCTTTGGCTTTCACTCTCCATTAGCATAGAATATGCCTTGTTCACTGAGAGCACTGGCACCATCATCAAAAGCTGACGACGAGCTTATTCATATGATTTGTTAAGTCCCATCAAGAATTGTAGAAGCTTTTGAGGCTCCATAAACTGGACAAATTCACGAGATTTAACACAATCACGGCCAAGAATTGGTTCCAAACTATCAAACTCTGCCCAGAGAACTCTCAATTTAGAGAAATAAGCGGAAATTGAGTTGGTGCCTTGGCTAGCAGTAGCAATTTGTTTGTGGATCTGAAAAATCCTAGAACAGTCCACCTTATCAAATCGCTCTTCGAAATCATCCAAAAACTGCACTAGCATTTGAGGAATATACCATTCCACTCAACAATTCAGGCGATACACAGTTCATCAACCAGGACAAAACTATCACATTACAACGTTCCCAGAGATCAACCAAATTTGTGCCGTAATTTTTTTTTTTTGCATGTGCCGTCAATAAACCCTAGCTTATTTCGACCTACGATTGCAATTCTCATTGCGCGACTCCACAAAGAGTAATTCTCCTGCCCTCTTAGTTGCAACGAAACCAGAATCGCACCTGAATTGTCATTCGAGTTCAGGAAGAGTGGGTGATTGTGACTCAACTTCTCTGGTTCGGTGTTATAGACAGTCGCCATTTTTTATCCTCCAAATTAGCTTCGAGAGAACAAAATTGTAGACGACAAGACCATACTAATGGCCGTGTGGCTCTGATACCATGATGAAATCAACTAACCATGGAGCTCTGCCATGGATGTGGTGCTGAAGTTCTCTTTTAGCCTTTAGAGAGGAAGGATGAATCTGACGGAATATTCTAGAAGAGAGGGAAATGAAATGTAATGCTTCAATTCAATCTGACAAATGTAGTTGTACATGTATATAAAGAAGAGAATAAAACTAACTCTACTCCTCAACTGTAATTAAGGGTAATGCTAACTGTACTCACACTAACTCTACTCTAATGTAAGTTAGTTATAACTAGCAAATGGAACTTAACTTCCTAACAGTAAAGAAGGAAGGCTAACCACCACCAGCACTACTAGTTCAACATGTCTTTTCTGATGCGGATCTAGGATTTAAGTTTTATGAGTTCAGTCTTTAAGGTTTTTAGCATTGAACCCATTATTTTCTTAAAGTTATAGGTTCATATTGCTATATATTACAATATTAAAAAAAAAATACACATAAATTTATGCTCCGTATTAAAAGTATTGGGTTCAATTGAACGTGGTACCGATACATTACATCTGCCTCTATGTCTTTTAATTACTATTGAGAGCTTTAAACATTTGACCGCCAAGGGGTACAACGGAATGGTTGAAATTTCTCCACCCTTAACTAGAAATTTCAGTGCAAGTTTTGAAGATAAAGAACTTTTTGATAGAAAGCGCTTTATCTCTTAATGAACTTGTCTAGCACGCATTTAAATTAGTCGGACTAGTGCATTCTAAATACGCTAAACAAATAAAAAGTTATAAAAATCATTATCCGGATGTTTGGCGCTATATAAATATCACATTCTAAATTTCACCTTCAACAAATCCAAATTACCTACTTATAACTTATATGGTTTATTATTAAGTTCATGTTTCTAGATGGGAAACTCATGAAAATTTATTGTTAAAATTATATTCTATTAATTAGTTAAAATATTTAACAGAACAAATGTTTTACATTGAGATAACAAGTGTCCATGATTTGTATACAGTCATTTAAATTGATTAAACTCTTTTAGCCCTATGATTGGCCAATAACTAAAATAAATTCCTCTAAGTTTTGATGCATGAAAGAACCTTCTTTGACCCGTGTCGAGTTATCTTCTTATTAACTAATTTTTTTTAACTTACTCTACTTTTTAATTATTCATTTTCAGAGCACCGACAGCAAGACTTTCTAAAATGAAAATGTAGGTCGTTTACTCGTTCAATTTTTTTATTTTAATTTTCTTTTGTCCTTAATATAACGAAAAATTATTATTTCAAAATTTTGTTTAATACTAATTCCTATCTACAATGACGTACCTGTTAAACGGCTATAATACAGCTAAGGAAACCACAATAGGGAAGATATATATAATAAAAAAATCCTTCTCAGTGACCCAAAGTTAACCCGTCTCCATCATCATTATTGGTTCCACATTAATTAATTACATTGTAGTGATGAAAATGATCAAACAAGTACTTGCCACGTATTCTAACACTCAGATTAAGCATTAATTAGCTCATTAGGGTCTATATTATTGTATTTAGTTGTACGAGTGCCGACCACGCTAATGTCTATTGAAAACTAGCGTTTTGACATAGATTTGGTTAAAAAATTAAAAAAATGAGTTTTTGAATATGAGAAGAAAATAATTTTTGAAAGTTAAAATTGTATGTGAATATACATATTACTTGAAAAGAATTTGAAGTTTTCTGAGTAGAGAAATTCAAAAACTACTCTAAAACTGTTTTTGAAATTTAAAGATTTTTCTTTCAAAATCTACCAAAAATAGTTAAAATCTATAAATAAATAGATATTTGAAAACAAAAATTAAAATAAACTCCTAAATATTATAGCCGAACAAGAACTTAAATGTTTACTGCTAAAAGGTTTTTTATTCTCAAAGTTCAAACTCAAATTCTCTTATTAAGGAATGAAAAAAATCTCAATCATCTTATCACATCTCTCTAGATAATATGATATCAAGTTATCAACTGTTGGTTATTTTAGTGGATGAAGTATGTCAAATTTATACTGTATCAACACTCTATTAAATTCTTTATCACCAAGTTTTAAGTACAAATTATACAACAATTTCAAATAATTAAAACTTTTCAAGATGTGAAATTAATGATTGTCTTTGGGAATTAGAAACTTATCATCTATTTTTTTTTTCTTCTCTTTATGGCCTTATTTGAACTTGAAAACTTTCGGAAAGGCCTTCAAAAATGTAAAGAAACAAATGTAGATAATTTTTAAATATCGTTTGATGTTTTCAGGAAACAAAACAAAATATATATATATAAACCAAAATCAACATAAAGGTAGGTATTCACAAAAGATAACACCAAATTTCTCCACGAAAAAAAATAAAAACTAATTCCAATACACAATTTTCCCAGAGTTACTTTTTAAAACTTTTAATTCAAATGTAATTTTCCAAAACTTTAATTATACCCTAAACTAAATCCGAATGCCACCATATTGATTAACACTTTTCTTTATTCTTTTTTTTTAAATCTCTTCTAAACATATTACCTAGTGGTATTTATTTCGTGTCTATATTTGTTTATGTGATTATGCGATTCAATTAGAGGCTAGTCCAAGATTTAAATTTATTAGGTTCAGTTTTTAAGGTTTGTAGGGTTATATTGTTAAAATTATAGGTTCAAATCTAATATTATTAAAATTATAGTAGGTTTTTGTATCTAAATTCATACTTCGTATTCGAAAGTTATGAATTCAGTTGAACCCGTAGCCGAAAAGCTACATTCGCCCCGGATCTAATTATGAAGAAGAAAATGGAAGGAGCTGCCTCTGTGTTTAAATAATAGATAGATAAATATGAAGATAAGTTGGGCAAATGATTGAGATAATTATGCTTACAATTAAATCACAACTAAGTAGATAATGACATTTTACTTAACTTGAGAAATGACTACCAAAATTTCCATTCTTTGGTGGATTTTAGGTACATCTTCACACCACAGGAAAAAAAGAAATGGTCCCTTCCATTGGCATATAATGTCATATGAATTTTAAGTTACATACAGTGTAAAGAATTTTTTCAAAATTGTCTGTTGTACTAAGTAATTTATATTATTTTTGAGTTTATGAATTTTACATTTTAAGGAGAGTTATTTGCATCATTTACCGAATATCTAAATAAATTAAAAAAAAGAAACTTATCTGTAAAATATTTTTGAATGACTATATTATAAAAAAATTGTACACTAACAATGTATATAAATTAGCTGCAGATGGATGTAACTTGACGTCTCTTCATTCTTTAAAAGTTTAGCTGCAGAAAAGAAGAAGAACCAAATTCCCCAGACAATTACATTTTCCATAAATATGCTAAATTCTTTATTGTTGGGCGAAAAGTTTGTTCGAACAAGTTTATGGAAAAGTGCTTTGGAAATTGTAATTAGAAAGGTTAGGTGTTGTATAGTTGTATACTTTTGTTCGGTTATCAAAACTTTTTCTCCTCTACTTACATACCTTTTGGCCCTAGATTTTTTAAATTTATTTTAAAAAATTTGATTTGGGTGAAATTTGATTTAAAAATAAAAATATATTTGGACACTAATTTTTAAAATATATTTTATTTTTGTTTGAAAAAACATGAAACATAATTTATACCCACAAGTTTTAAAAACTATCATAAATACCCAACAATATATTCATCAATAACATTCATTATATTATCGCAAATCATAGTCTTGAATATAAATAAATTTGGCACTATCAGATGACCGAGAAGAAGAAGCAATATTGTTACAAAATAATAAATGGTGGACTATATAAAATGCAAAAGTTTGGGTTATTTTTAAAAACTGTAATAGTAATATTTTGGTCCAAAACTAGCCCTTGAGCTGGTTTTGGGATTTCGATTTTGGATTTTGAAATTTTGTTCAAAATATGAATAAAATTTATGAACAAACATGTATTTACTAAAAAAAACTCAAATAAATTTTGACAAAATATATAGCCAAACGGGTCCTTAATTTTTTAGATCAAACTAACTCTTGTTTTTAAAGACAAAAGCTTAATTAACCTTTTTACAAAAATAATATATACTCAAACAAAGAAGGAGTGTTTCTTATAAAAGCTTGCTAACTTTTTGGGGAAAAGTTTATGTTCAAACCCTATAAGTAATCACTGATGTTTGTATTAGGATATTTATTTAAGTTACACTTCTAAGAATACAATCTTTTTCGGCCCTATATAAATATGAAATACTTTGTACATCGAGTTATCGTGTCACTTATGTTCCGCCCAAGTTTGGCTTGGTTAATTTATGGTATCTTAAATCATAAACTAATATTTTAAATATATTTCCTGATAGAGTGATAGTACAAAAAAATTAACTAGACCAATGTAATTAACCTAATATCAAGATTTTGTAAATTTTCGTTGATAATCTAGCTAGATAAATATATTTTTTTAACAAAAACTTTAACACTAAAATCCCGACTAGCTAGAGTTGATAACAGCAGAGCGTACACGTGAATTATGACTCATTTTTAGCTGTTCATGCACACTAATACATTATATACCATTACCAACAGACATACACCTACAGTTATATCTGTATTTATAATAAAGAATAATTATTTTAAAAAATTATATTATTATACTAATAATTTCCTTCTAGGAACCTTCTTTTTTTTTTCCTTCTCCTCTTCTTATATATTTCCTCTTCAGTCTCTTCTCTATTCACTTTTGAGCCAAAAAATCTCTCTTTCTTCCTTTGTAAAATCACAAAACAGAAAAACAAAGCTTTGCAAAAATGGCCTCTTATTTCAAAGTTATGCTTTTCTTAGCCTTTTTTGCTGCTTCATGTTTAGCTCAATCTCCAGCTCCTGCACCTAAAATTTCTCCGGCAGCAACACCCACTCCGGTACCGGCGCCAGCAGTGTCTCCGCCGACAGCTACCCCATCTCCGGCACCAACAACTTCACCAACTCCATCACCATCTGCTTCTACAACTTCCCCATCACCAGCTCCGGCCGGTGGTCTCGCCGGTTCTCCTCCCGCGCCTACTCCATCCGGTGGACCCGGTGCTTCACCGGCGGAACAGCCGTCCGCCGATAACACACCGCTACCTAACGCCGGTAACAGGGCCGTCATTGGCGGTGCTGCATTTGCTGGTGTACTCATTGCTGCTGCTTTCATGTAGAGCTGCCACGTGTCATCACACGTGTCTTGACGGACCGAGATTTGTTTTGTATCTTTGTTGGGGTTGAGTTGTACTTATCTCTTCTTTCTTTTGTTCGTCTTTTATTTTGTTTATTTTACTTTATATTTTTGTCATTTATTTGTTTGGTACATTGTGGTGTTTTTATTTATTTTCTTTCATTTTTTGTTAGGGGGAGTCATTCATATTTGGTGGGTGATGATTCTTTTGTTTTAACAGGTTTATTTATTTTATGGAATCATCATCCCATGTACATTTCAAGTAAAAATAAATTTGAGTTTATATTCTTTTTGTTATATATTGATTACTTATCTTCCATCTTTAAGTGCTTACAAATTCTCTTTTACTTAGTGAATTAATCTAAACCTAAAATATATGGGTGAGTTAATCTTAGATCTTAAGAAAGAATACTAGAGAGGATTATATGTTTCTATACAATTGCATGTTGGGAGAATTTATAAGGACTATGTTTTTGAGTAATTTTAATCGAATTTGTTAAAAGTTAATGTAACTTTTTATTAGCAAATATGCCAGGTTATTTATTTAATTTTAAAATTGCAAAGAGACATGTGCTAAAAATAGCGCGTAACGTAGAAACATACTTCTATATATTCTTTAAGAAATTATCCTACAACCTTGTAAAGTTTAACAAATTCTTTAAAATATATATAGCAGGGTTTTCATGAAAATAAAGATGAAATTCCTACTCCCTCGAGCTTTTCTTTACGAAATTAAAAGATAATTATTAAGATTCTGTACTTTGAAAATTTGGTAATATTTTGAATGGATGGCTTCCGAGGCCCGGGCTCAATCCCATAATTCAGCTAGCATTTGTTTAATTTACTTTATGCACTCACAAGCTCTTGCATCACTGTCTAAAATACATAATTTAAAATACAATTGACATAATATTCATTAATAGCGGCTAGGCGGACCATTCTAAGGCTACGCCAAGAGCAGATATATAATCATTATTATGTACGAATTTATGATATATTTTTTTTATTTTTTATAGAGTTTTATTTAATTGTTTCTCAAATAATTGTACTTTTGCTACGCTAGAAATGAAGATAATTATAATTTGGGGGTAATTAGGGGTCAATCGTAGACTTTGGGGATGAGTGGAAGCCAGATGTTAGCACATGAAGCGCCGATGATTGCTAAAAAAATATTTAAAGGCTTTTGTTTGTTTCCTCATAAATTAATGCAAGTTGGTGTTTTTAGTGGGATGTCATTTTCAAAAGAAGATTATAAAAAATAGTCGTGAATCTCACAGGTCCATTTCTATTAGTAAATTAAATAATTAGTTTAGTAAATTACGAAAAAAAAGTACTCGTTTGCTTCGTTGTTTGTTTTTCCTAATGATCAAAAGTGGGTTACACTAAATTATTACTCGGAAAGAGAGAGGAAGGTTAAAACGTACATGTTTGGTGAAATGATGCGAACATTTTTTATAAAAGGAAAAAGGGAAAATGGTAGAAACTTACAACAGATTGTGTACAAATATTTTATGAGCTCCTAAAGTTTCAATGTCATCCTTCATAAAAAAATCTTTTTATATATTCGGTCCAACCAACTTTGCTAGTATGAAAGATTATTAAGTGATGCTTTAACTTCAATATCACACGAGAAGGGTGATTTGTGTGGCGTCTAATTTTTCGCTTAAACTGATTATAGAAGGACTTGGTTCTTCTAAGTGTTCATTAACCTACTGTTGCTGAAATTGTAAATGCGAAAAGTAAAGAACACAAATACTTTTATGTGGAAAATACCTGGCTCAAAAGGTGAAAAAACTACAACTTACTTCTCCGTAGAATTTTCCCAAACTCTCCACTAAATTATTGAGCCAAAAACTGCATTTACAAAACACTTTTGTAAACCTAGAATTAACTCTAATCCCATTGTGACAACCAGCTTCTAACTGTTGCGACAACTTCAAGTTAACTCTAACTTGAATACTCAGAGTACCTATTACAATTGCTTCTAAATAAAGCTGAAAGATACAATTGAAAACACTTACTATAATTGAACTAGAAACAAAGACATACACTTGGAACTGGTTCTTTTTTGTCCGGTTCATGTAGCTTCAGGTTCGCATACTTGAATTACACAAGAATTGCTTGCAAAATGCCTTACTATTTTGCTCTCAACGCACGTTTAACTTCTACTTTTGTGCGTGCATGTAGAATGAGAACATCCTGCAATATATAGACTTAGGAAATCAAGAAATAACTAGAGTTCTAATGGTACTCTTTCTTGGTGGAAGAGTTCTAGTTGATCTCAACTTCTAACCCCTCACTTATCTTGGATAATGTTCTCTTTGAGTAAGAAGTCCTTCTCCTTATCAATTATGCAACATTTTCGATCAGGAGATATCAATTATACCAAGTTAAGCTTATCTCCTTCACGTGCATCCCACATGCTCGAATCTGTTCGTGTCTATGCACACAAGGGATGGACCTGGTTTATGTCTTAGCTTCTTTTGCCATTAATCTAAGTGGTAGGCCCCTTTAGCATCTCTCGGAAGATCTTGAAATGCAAAAGAATCCTGTCCTCCTGTATAATATTTGCATGTTTTGCTAGGGCATCTGCCACTTGATTGGCTTCTCTCAAGTAGTGTCTAACTTCTACATTTGCTTGACACAACATCTGCTTAGTTTGTTGAATGATAGCTTTAAGTTTACAGTTCTCCATAGTGTCTTTGATAAGCATATTGACAATTATTAGAGAGTCAATCTCTAAAATGATATCACCATACCCCTGTTGAATACACCATTCCAAATCATATTTGGCTGCATAAGCTTCAATCGTATTGTTGTTGCTGCATCTTTTAGGGACTGCAAAGGCCATTATCATATTCCCCTTGTAATCTCTGAAAATGCCCTATAAATATTATTTTACTACAAATACTATCTCGTAGAAGCAAAAAAATGTACCTCTTGAATTCATGAATGATAGAGAAGCATGTTGTAGAACATCTGTCAAAGAGAAAAATCAGTAAAACTTACTCTATTAAGTTATTTCTTGCATATTATCGAACACTCAGGGTGCATCAAATCACTCAAGCAATGAGATGAAAACAAGAGTTAATGTATACTATTATAGTTCATTATTTTATCATTTAAGTCATTTGTAGTTATATCAATATTGGTAAGTTATTCATCTTGCATCATGTGCAGATATCACTTACTTGGCCCCTACCTATAGTCTTTGAGCTTTCAATACCTTTGAACAATAAAAAATACCACAATTACTACTAAAACTTTAAATAAAAGAGAAGAAAGGAGCCTAGCTACACCCAATTTTAACTCAATATCATAATCTAAATATTTTATATTAAGTTGCGTGAATGATAAAACTACAAGTAGTTGTAGCAACCGTAATGTTCATATGTTAATCAGAATTTGGGGAAAATAGAAAAAAAGTAAAAGGAAATAAATTGAGTAGAAATTTGAAAAATTAACTAAAAAATAGAGATGTAGTGTGATGACCGATAGGTCATCTAGAGTTTTCGACCTTAATTTTTGTCACGTCCCAAACTACCCCTAGACGTGACTGGCACCTAGCTTATACTGCCCGCTAGGCAAACCAATTCCTGTACTCTTAACCTATTATACAAGTATTGAGAGAAACACGTACTACCCCAAAAAAAATACTAAATATTATTAAATACGAAATAATTATTCGACTAAACTCATAATTTATTTATAATATAAGAGCACTCAAATACTAAATCTCTACCCCAAATTACATACTAAGAATGTGGAGCATCTAATAGAGTAATAGAAGTTTAAGTGACGGGCATGCAAACCCGAAAGAAATAATTGACATAAGATAGGTAGAGCTGAAACAACGGCCTCCACGGATAATGCGGCTCACCTCAGCAACAAGATCCACTCAGCGAACTCGTCAACCACTAGCTCTATCTCCCGCAACGGTATCTGCATAGAGACGCAGGTAAGGAGTGAGTTATACGTAAATATAACCATTAAGATCCTCGACCCGCCACTTTAAATACCTCTGGAACAAGTTGTAGAAAATACAAACACACCACAACAAGAAAGATATATTAAATATGATAAATATACAATAACTCAATATATGTGTATCACCAGAGTTCTTAAGAATTAACCAACAAGAGTATCCACTAATGACTTATCATAATTGCAGTGAATGAAATTTATCAACAGACCTACGGGTCCACAACGGCACCACAATGCCTCGAATATGTAACAGAGCATACACAATGCTCATGTGATATACAAAGGCATACACAATGCCCCAAAATCATGGCGCACAGCCATATCAGACTCAACATCATGGCGCACAGCCGTATCAAACTCAACATCATGGCGCACAGCCGTATCAAACTCAACACCATGGCGCACAACCGTATCAAACTATCAAACAACTTATAGAATAAATTATTTTATTTATTTATTTATTCTTTTCATAAAATAATACATTTGCGGCTGGTCTAAAATCGCCGATTCTGCCAAGCGCACGTTTGTCCTAACACATGGACCAGGCAGAGAAAATACACTTTTAAAACGAGTTTTAGAAAAGCAAGTACCAAAGCTTAAAGTCTCACTTACCTCGCTAACGGGAAGCTCCACAAACTTGCAACGTCTAGAACACCAATCAAACGGCCTCCAATGGCCTCAATCTACCCAAAATATTTAATAACACGTCCTAATTAGTCCAGGTGAATAATTTTCATAATCTTATGACGCATCAAAATCAAATCATCCCCCGGTTTAATTAATAAATAATCGTACACAAATATAGGCTAACTATAGTACTTCGAAAAGTACCACATCAGTAGCTTCAAATTTTTAATTGTATTCTATATACTTTATACCATTGTAGCAATGTAAATTGAGACTTTGTTTCCAACCTCCGGTCTTGTATCTACTGCAATTAAATTGTTTATTTTTTTTTGAAGATACAAATCACTAAATCATCATTGTAATCATTATCATCTCGTTACACCCGTCACTACAACAACTATTCTCTAATTTAAGGATATAGGAACAAAATTACTTAGCTGATTCAATGTTCCATTCTTCATACCAGTAATTCATAATCATTGCCCAATTATTCTCTTGTTCTCCCAATCATTAGCCTATTTACTAAGACGTAACTAATACATCACTGTAAGTTTAATACCATGGGTATAATTGTACAAAAATGGACCAAAATACCTGATTATATAGCCTTTTCTTCCACCACAATTCCAGTAACAAGCTATCAAGATAGAGTAGTCACTTTTTCGGTCACTGTGCCCTCTGTTCTTCACTTTAATTTGATATTTTCTAATGAGATAGCGGATCAAATTTTCCCTATTTAACTTTGTAAGTCCAAATAAACGTGTAGTTACACAAGGGTTAATTTTGGGCCCACCGGTTTTGTCTCTGTTATTATTATTAAAAAAAAAATCACCACCATCTCACTAGCATGTATATTTATAAATTAGGTCCACTAACTATTTAATAAAATTTTAAAACTCATTAATTAATAAGTATGTATAAAATAGTTTCGGGTCATTACATTCTCCCCCGCTTAAATGAGCGTTCGTCCTCAAACGAGTTAGAAAGTGTACCTGATATCTCAAACAACTGGGGGTACATGCTTCGCATGTCTACTTCGGACTCCCACATAGCTTCCTCTGTAGGATGGTTGCGCCATAATACTTTCACTGAAGCAACCTTTTTCGATCTCAATTTTCGCACTTGTCTCTCGAGAATAGCTATCAGACCTTCTTCATAAGTTAAGTTCTCATCAAGCTCCACATCCTCTGGCAGAATATTATGACTATCCTCATGAACATATCATCTAAGCATAGACACATTAAATACGGGATGAACCGCAGACAACCTTGGAGGCAAGGCAAGTTTATACGCCACCGACCTGATTCGATCTAAAATCTCATACGGACCAATATACCTCGGACTTAGCTTACCTTTGCGCCCAAATCTCATGACTCCTTTCATAGGGGACACCTTCAAAAAGACATTTTCTTCTTTCATGAACTCCAAATCACGAACTCTCTTATCTGCGTAGGATTTTTGTCTACTTTGAGCTGTCCGAAGTCATTCTCGTATCAGGGAAACTTTCTCCAAAGCTTGGTGAACTAAATCCNAAGACTTTTTCTCCTTTCATGAACTCCAAATCACGAACTCTCTTATCTGCGTAGGATTTTTGTCTACTTTGAGCTGTCCGAAGTCGTTCTCGTATCAGGGCAACTTTCTCCAAAGCTTGATGAACTAAATCCGGACCTAATAGCTGTGCTTCACCAGGTTCAAACCATCCAACTGGTGAACGACACTTACGACCATATAAAGCTTCAAATGGCGCCATCTGTATACTCGACTGATAGTTGTTATTATAAGCAAACTCTGCTAGTGGTAACTGATCGTCCCAATGACCACCAAAATCAATTACACAAGCTCTAAGCATGTCCTCCAAGATTTGAATAACCCGCTCGGACTGTCCATCCGTTTGTGGGTGGAAAGCTGTGCTCAACTCAACCTGAGAACTCAAAGACTTCTGAAATGATTTCCAAAATTCAGCAGTAAATTGTGCACCCCGATTTGATATTATAGAAATAGGAACACCATGAAGTCGAACTATTTCACAGAGGTAAATATCGGCTAACTGTTTTGCAGTGTGAGTAACTCGAACCGGTATAAAATGAGCGGACTTTGTGAGTCTGTCCACGATTACCCATACTGAATCATGTTTCCTAAAAGTACGTGGCAACCCAACTACAAAATCCATAGTAATCCTTTCCTACTTCCACTCTGGGATAATTAAGTTCTGCATCACACCGCCTGGTTTTTGGTGTTCATATTTTACCTGCTGACAATTTAAGCAACTAGTCACATGTTTCAAGATATCATACTTCATACCTTTCCACCAGTACAATTTATGCAAGTCTTGATACAGTTTAGTAGCACTTGGATGGATAGAGTAACGAGAGATATGAGCCTCTTCAAGAATCGACTGCTTTACATCACCCACCATGGGGATGCACAATCTACCATGCCGCCGTAACACACCTTCATTATCAATTGAAAATGACTTAACACCACCATTCTGCACTCGATCTCGGAGTCTAACTAGATGGGGATCTTCAAATTGAAGAGCCTTGACTTGTCCAACCAAGGATGATTGTGCTACCAAACCCGCAAGTAATCTGCCTGGCAATGTATGGTCAATACGCACCCCCCGATTGGCCAATGTTTGAATATCCCCATAGGTCGTTCTTCACCAGTAAATCGGGCCAAGCTACCCATAGACTTTCTACTCAAGGCGTCTGCTACCACATTCGCCTTCCCAGGATGATATAAAATAGTAAGATCGTAATCTTTAAGTAATTCTAACCACCGTCTCTGCCTCAGATTCAGATCTCTTTGCTTGAATATATATTGCAGACTCTTGTGATCAGTGTAGATTTCACACGGCTCACCATAAAGATAGTGACGCCAGATCTTAAGTGCAAATACGATCGCAGCCAATTCCAAGTCATGAGTTGGATAATTCTTTTCATGGTTCTTTAGCTGCCGAGAAGCATAAGCTACAACCTTGCCACTCTGCATCAGCACACAACCCAAAACGATTAGAGACGCATCACAATAAATAGTAAAACCCCCTGCACCGATAGGTAGTGTCAAAATCAGAGCTGTAGTCAGTGCGGTCTTCAACTTCTGGAAACTTTCTTCACACTCATTTGACCACTAAAATTCAACACCCTTCTGATTCAATCGAGTCAATGGAGTGGCTATCTTTGAGAAACCCTCAACAAACCTTCTATAATATCCAGCTAGGCCTAAGAAGCTACGTATCTCTGTAGGAGTAGTGGGACGAGGCAAATCTCGAACTGCCTCTATCTTCTTTGGATCAACTTGAATCCCATCTCGTGACACCACATGTCCCAAAAAGGAAACTGTATCCAACCAAAATTCACACTTCGCGAACTTGGCATAAAGCTTTCGCTCCCTAAGTGTCTGTAGCACAACTCTCAAGTGTTGTTCATGTTCTGCGTCACTTCGAGAGTAGACCAAAATGTCATCAATAAATACAATCACAAAATGATCTAAGAATGGCTTGAATACCCGGTTCATGAGGTCCATAAATGCTGCAGGGGCATTAGTAAGCCCGAAGGACATCACCAAAAATTCAAAATGCCCGTACCTGGTCCGAAACGCTGTCTTGGATATATCCTCGGTCTTAATTCTCAACTGATGGTAACCTGATCTCAGGTCAATCTTTGAAAAGTGAGTTGCACCCTGTAGCTGGTCGAATAGATCATCAATACGTGGCAATGGATATTTATTCTTGATCGTCACCTTATTCAGCTGCCTGTAATCAATACACATTCTCATCGTGCCATCTTTCTTTTTAACAAATAACACAGGTGCACCCCAAGGCGACACACTAGGCCTAATCAATCCCTTATCAAGTAGCTCTTGAAGTTGAACCTTTAGTTCTCTCAACTCTGCTGGAGCCATACGGTATGGAGGAATAGAGATAGGTTGAGTTCCTGGCACCAAATCAATACTGAACTCAATTTCTCTTGTTAGAGGCAGCCCGGGAAAATCTTCTGGAAACATATCAGCAAATTCTCGAACCACTGGAACACTATCAATAGTAACATCCTCCAAGTGCGTATCATGAACGGTAGCAATAAAACCCAAACACCCATTATAAATCATTCGACGTGCTTTTACATAGGATATTATTTTTCCCTGAGTTAGAGGAGTTCTGCCTTTCCACACTAAACATGGTTCTCCAGGAAAATCAAAACGTATAAGCTTGGAATGACAGTCAACTGAAGCATAACATGACACTAACCAATCCATACCCATAATTACATCAAAGTCGGACATATGCAACACTAGTAGATCCACCACGGTGTCCCTGCCCTGAATAAGTATCACACAGTCTCTATAGACTCTATCCACATATATAGTCTCCTTCACTGGGGTCACCACAATATAAGGCACATTAAGAGACTCAACTCCTCGTTCTAAGTATATGGAAAAAGATGGAGATACATATGAATACGTAGAACCAGGATCAATAAGAGCATAAGCCCCATAAGAACCGATAGTGATAATACTTGTGACTACTGCATTAGATGCCTCAGCATCCTGTCTGGCCATAGCAAAGAATCTCGGCGACCCACCTGCTCCCTAAGAAGTCTGTGCACCCTGTCTACCCTGTCCACGAGCAACCTGCGGAGCGGCTCTAGCTGGTTGAGTCAGAGTCTGTGTACCTGTAAATGTTCTCTGCGGCTGTGGAGTAGCATGGCTTGTAGCAGAATATCCTCTAGGGCAATACGTAGCAATATGTCCTTTTTGACCACAAGTAAAACAAGCCCCGTCTATTCCAAAACAACGGCCACTGTGATTTCTACCACAATTCGAACACCTCGGATGTTGACCTGATTGATATGAGCCGTTATCCTTCCCCTGTATCTGATGCTGCCTCTGTTTAGCTGGATAAGTACTCCTAGAAGACTGCACCACTGACTCTGACTGAGTAGGTATGGACTGCCCTCGATTAAAACCACTCTTGCCCCCAGATGGAGCTCCACTAAACCCGCCTGCACTACGAGCCCTTTTGATTTCTCGCTCAGTCTTGTCCCTCTCTTGATAAGACTCATAACGGAGAGCAGTATCCACTAACTCTTCATACGAACCACCTCAAACATCTCTAACCACGGGACCTCGATAATGATGCTCGAGCCCATCCACGAACCTCCTCACCTTTTCATGCTCATCTGCAACCAGAAAAGGTGCATAACTGGCCAAATCAGTGAACTTAGCCTCATATTCTGTAACCGTCATATTGCCCTGGCGCGGTTGCTCGAACTGACGTCTCATGTCGTCTCGCTTGCTCAGTGGAACAAACCTATCCATAAACATAGCTGAAAACTCTGACCAAGTAATAGGTGGCAACCCTGCTCGTCTACCTCTCTGAATTGAATTCCACCATGACTCTGCCGATCTTGAAAATAGAAAAGTGGCAAATTCCACCCCTCGAGTCTCCTTCAGCCCCAAAGTAGATAGTATCTTCTCACAACGCTGAATGAACTTCTAGGGCTCAATAAAAGCCTGTGTAGCATCGAACTCTGGTGGCTTAAGATCCATGAAATTCTTAAGATCCTTAGACTGCCCTGTATTTGCAACTGGCTGAACGAACTGCTGAGGGGCCATCTAAGGAGTTGCAACATTTAGCTGAACCTGCGCTTGTGCCTACGAAGTAGTCTGGGAAGCCAGAAGTCCACCCTGAGTAGGCACTAACGCCTCCAACACATTCAACAACCTCAACACTGCATCTGCGGGTAAGGTAACAGTAGGCCCTTGTTCTTGCACTCGATCTGGCATAGTAGCTTAGGATTGACCCGTATTTACAACTTCAGGCTGGGGAGCAGCCTGTCTAATAGTCTGAGCTCTAGACTAATGAGCTCCAACCAGACCACCATCTCGGGAAATACCCCGTCCAGCACCACGTCTAGCAGATGAGGGTGTGCGTGTCCTAGCCATCCGCGAAAGAAATAATCCAAAGTCAACCTCAAGTTATCTCAACGCACGATCAAAGAATGAAAGAAGGGAAAACATCCTAAATGCTTAGTAGCCTCAAGATCATAAGTATGGGCGCCTACATACCCATGAGCAAGACTCTACTAAATACTGCTCCATGACCCGAGATTTAAAGCCTAAGCTCTGATACCAACTTTGTCACGTCCCAAACTACCCCCTAGACGTGACTGGCACCTAGCTTACACTGCCCGCTAGGCGAACCAATTCCTGTACTCTTAACCTATTATACAAGTATTGAGAGAAACACGTACTAGCCCAAAAAAAACACTAAATATTATTAAATACGAAATAATTATTCGACTAAACTCATAATTTATTTATAATATAAGAGCACTCAAATACTAAATCTCTACCCCAAATTACATACTAAGAATGTGGAGCCTCTAATAGAGTAATAGAAGTTTAAGTGACGGGCATGCAAACCCGAAAGAAACAATTGACATAAGATAGGTAGAGCTGAAACAACGGCCTCCACGGATAATGCGGCAGCTCACCTCAGCAACAAGATCCACTCAGCGAACTCGTCAGCCACTAGCTCTATCTCCCGCAACGGTAACTGCATAGAGACGCAGGTAAGGAGTGAGTTATACGTAAATATAACCCAGTAAGATCCTCGACCCGCCACTTTAAATACCTCTAGAACAAGTTGTAGAAAATACAAACACACCACAACAAGAAAGCTATATTAAATATGATAACTATACAATAACTCAATGTATGTGTATCACCGGAGTTCTTAAGAATTAACCAACAAGAGTATCCACTAAGGACTTATCATAATTGCAGTGAAAAAATTTTATCAACAGACCTACGGGTCCACAACGGCACCACAATGCCTCGAATATGTAACAGAGCATACACAACGCTCGATGAAGCATACACAATGCTCATGTGATGTACAAAGGCATACACAATGCCCCAAAATTATGGCGCACAGCCATATCAGACTCAACATCACGGCGCACAGCCGTATCAAACTCAACATCATGGCGCACAGCCGTATCAAACTGAACACCATGGCGCACAGCCGTATCAAACTATCAAACAACTTATAGAATAAATTATTTTATTTATTTATTTATTCTTTTCATAAAATAATACATTTGCGGCTAGTCTAAAATCGCCGATTCTGCCAAGCGCACACTTGTCCCAACACATGGACCAGGCAAAGAAAATACACTTTTAAAATGGGTTTTAAAAAAGTAAGTACCAAAGCTTAAAGTCTCACTTACCTCGCTAACGGGAAGCTCCACAAACTTGCAACGTCTAGAACACCAACCAAACAGTCTCCAATGGCCTCAATCTATCCAAAATATTTAATAACACGTCCTAATTAGTCTACGTGAATAATTTTCATAATCTTATGACGCATCAAAATCAAATCATCCCCCAGTTTAATTAATAAATAGTCATACACAAATATAGGCTAACTATAGTACTTCAAAAAGTACCACATCAGTAGCTTCAAATTTTTAATTGTATTCTATATACTTCATACCATTGTAGCACTGTAAATTGAGACTTTGTTTCCAACCTCCGGTCTTGTATCTACTGTAATTAAATTGTTTTTTTTTTTTTGAAGATACAAATCACTAAATCATCATTGTAATCATTATCATCTCGTTACACCCGTCACTACAACAACTATTCTCTAATTTAAGGATATAGGAACAAAATTACTTAGCTGATTTAATGTTCCATTCTTCATACCAGTAATTCATAATCATTGCCCAATTATTCTCTTGTTCTCCCAATCATTAGCCTATTTACTAAGACGTAAGTAATACTTCACTGTAAGTTTAATACCATGTGTATCATTGTACAAAAATGGACCAAAATACCTGATTATATAGCCTTTTCTTCCACCACAATTCCAGTAACAAACTATCAAGATAGAGTAGTCACTTTTTCGCCGTCACTGTGCCCTCTGTTCTATTCACTTTAATTTGATATTTTCTGATGAGATAGCGAATCAAATTTTCCCTATTTAACTTTGTAAGTCCAAATAAACGTGTAGTTACACAAGGGTTAATTTTGGGCCCACCGGTTTTGTCTCTGTTATTATTATTAAAAAAAAATCACCACCATCTCACTAGCATGTATATTTATAAATTAGGTCCACTAACTATTTAATAAAATTATAAAACTCATTAATTAATAAGTATGTATAAAATAGTTTCGGGTCATTACAATTTTGTATTTTGAAGCCTCCGTTAGCTCCTTAAGACTTTCTCGATTTGCGAGCGCAGTCCGGATATTTTTCCCGAAGGCATTTATGTTTAAAATTGATAAAGTAAGAAATTTTATCTTTAAAACCTATTTGAGTTGATTTCGATCAACATTTTGAGAAAATGGACCGGGGTTCGTATTTTGACAGTCCCAGTGGGTCTGTATCGTGATTTGGTTTTATCAAAAATTGAAAGTTTAAAGGGTTTAACGATTTTAAAGAATTGACCAGCATTTGACTTTAATGATACCGGGTTCGTATTTTGTTTATGGAACCCGGTATATGTTCATTACTATATTTATGATTTGTCTGTCAAATTTAGTGAGAAACAGAGTTGGTTTGACGTGATTCGGACGTCCGGATGTTAAAATAGCAATTCTAAATTTTCTTGAAAATTTTATTTGATTTTGGTGTCTGATTCATAGTTCTAGTGATTATTTTGACGATTTGATCGCGCGAGCAAGTTCGTATAATGCTTTTGGACTTGTTTGCATGTTTGGACTGGAGCCCCGAGGGCTCGGGTGGTTTTCGGATAGGCTTCGGATGGTTTAAACTTAGAAAAATCTATTTTTTGAGCTTCTATTGGTTTCTACTGTAATGTACTTCGCGATCGCGAACTGGACATGGGAGGATTTTACTCTATGCAAACGCGAAGGACTGTACGCGAACGCGATGTGGATATGGGCTACCCTTCGCGAACGCGGATAGTGTATCACGGACGCGTAGCTTTGTGGTCCTGGGAGGGGGCTGGGGGGGGGGGACTAATGTATACTCTTTACGAACGCGGCACAAGGCTCGCGAACGTGTAGGCTGGTGGGTGTAAGCCTTCACGAATGCATAGGCTATTTGAGTCGCTGCTTCACGATCACTAAGGCCTGACGCCCCGTGATTAAAAACAGACTAAAAATGGGATTCTTTCATTTTTTTCATAGACTCTCCATTAGAGCTCGACCTAGAGGCGAGTTTGAAGAGAAAATTCAACATCAATTCATAGGTTTGTACACTTAAACTCATTTTCTTCCATTTCTAACATCACCCATTAATTCCGAGCCCTAATATTTGTTCTCCATTGTAGAAACTAGGGATTTAGGAAGACTTGGGGAGGTTTTGCAAATTAGGGATTTAGACCTCAAATTAAGATCGGATTCTGAAACTAATTACGTAACCGGGCTCGGGGGTGAATGGGTAATCAGGTTTTGGTCCAAATTTCGGGTTTGGACCAAGCGAGCCCGTGGTTGATTTTTGACTTTTTGGAGAAAAGTTTGGAAATTCTAAATTTATGCATTGTAATTGATCCCTTTAGCAATATCTGACATTATTGAGTCAATTGTGGTTAGATATGAGTGTTTTTGAGGTGAATTCTAGGGGAAAGGCCCATGTAGAGCTCTAAGTTAACTGCAAAATGAGGTAAGTGTCGTGGTTAACCTTTACTTGAGGGATTATGACTTGTTTGCCTATTTGCTACATGTTTAGATGTTTGGTACAACATATATGTGAGGTGAAGAGTACTTATGCATTGTTGATGGGTCAAAGCATGCGGGTGGGACTTGTTTTCTTGTAATTTCTTTCTTTCTTTGATCATGATATCCATGCTTAGACTAGTTAATTACTATATTGATCATTCTTTTCGCATTTATGAGCTATTTGAGTATTGTTTTCTGAAATTGAGGTCGGTATTGTGGAAACATTGTTGATGTGAGGCCTGTTCTTGCTTATTCTATCTCCCTTTTGTTATATGTTCATCGTTACATGGTAAGGGAGAGTTTTAATTCACGAAGGGTGATGCGGTGCCATATGAGAGTGTTACTGCATGAAGGGTGTTGTCATGCCATATGAGAGTGTAAATGCACGAAGGGTGATGTCGTGCCATATCTATTGATTTATGATTAAAGTGAGAGTAAAAGCATGAAAGGTGAGGTCGTACCGTTATTATTGTTTCATAGTGAGTTTGAGAGTAAAAGCATGAAGGGTGATGTCGTGCCGATATTATTGTTTCATAGTAAGGTCGAGAGTAAAATCACGAAGGGTGATGCCGTGTAGTTTTGTTCATTATGTTTATTCGTTTTGCTGGTTAAAGGCTTATTGACTGTTTCTGTTATCATTCCGTGTGGTATTTACCGTATCTTGTACCCCTTTCACATGTCCTCTCCCAAAATTACATGTTTAGATTATATTTGTTGTTATGTTGTATGTAAATTGTTATATGTACAAGTTTATTTTACGTGGATGTCTAGTCTTAGCTTTGTCATTACCTCGTTGAAGTTAGGCTCGCCACTAATGGAGTAAATTGGGTCATATGTACTCATACGACACTTAGCACTTCTTATGCAGATTTTGGCACTGGTCCCAACTGTCCGTGAGGTGTTTCAGCTTAGATTTGCTTTTGGAGACTCGAGGTAGATCTGCTGGCGTCCGCAGTTCTTGAAGTCTCTTTTCGCTTCCCCTATTGTACTATTCTTTTCGTTCAAGACAGTCGTATTTATTTTAAACCCTGTTTGTAGAGACTCTAGAAGCTCGTGAATTGGTTTCTTGTGTTATTCCGCACCAGTTTTAGCTTCATTTCAGCTTAATTGATTTTACTTATTAAAGTTGATTAAAATTGGCTTAAAGATCCTTTAATGTTGGCTTGCCTAGCAAGTGAAATGTTAGGCACTATCACGGTCCCGAAGGTGGGAATTCAGGGTCGTGACAAGTTGGTATCAGAGAACTAGGTTGCCTAGGTTTCATAAGTCACGAGCAGGCTTAGTAGAGATTGGAGGATCGATATGGAGACGTCTGTACTTATCTTCAAGAGGCTATGAAGTTTAGAAACAAATTTCACTTTTATTCTTCTCTATCGTGCGACTTTATTCTATCATTGGTTATTGAACTCTTCTATTCTTGTCATCCCGCAGCTGACGAGAACACGTGCTACGTCTTCAACTGGATAGCAGCCGGAGTCCCCAGTTGAAGCTCCTACGAGGGGTAGAGGTCGAGGGCGAGGTCGCGCCAGAGGCCTAGGAAGAGGCAGAGCTCAACATAGAGCTCGAGCAGCAGCACCAGTAGTGGAGCCTCAGGTGGATTTTGATGAGGAGGTTCTAGCTCAGACTGTACCTATTGGACCAACTCAGGTCCTGGAAGGGTTCATCGCCACCCTATTGCTTGAGGATGGTCTAGTCCGTTTGGTAGACCTTATGGAGAGTGGCCCAGGCTCGTACATTTCCTATGACACCAACCGTCTCTCAAGCGGTTGTTGCAACACAGGCCAATGATGGACTCGACACGTCTTCTGAGGCTTTATAGAGATTGGAAAACTTTACTAAGCTCTTTCTAGTTCATTTTAGTGGTGCACCTCAGGGGACCCAGCGGATTATCTTGACAGTTTCCATGAGGTACTGCGGAACATGGGTATAGTTGAGACCAGTAAGGTTGATTTTGCTGTATTTGAGATGGCGGATTCCGCCAAGAAATGGTGGAGGGAATACGTGTTGACCAGACCAGCTGGGTCACCTGCTCTTACTTGGGACCAGTTCTCTCAGCTATTTCTAGAGAAGTTCCTTCCTATCACATTGAGAGAGGATTACTGCTGGCAGCCGAGCGTCTCCAGCAGGCAGTATGACTGTTACTCAGTACGAGACCCGTTTTGTGAATCTAGACCGTCAGACTCTTCTTTTGCTTCCTAGTGAGAGGAGAGGGTGATGAGGTTTGTAGATGGACTCGCTCACCCTATCAGGCTTCAGATGGCCAAGTAGACTAGGGGTGAGATATCTTTTCAGGCAGCTGCTAATGTAGCTAGGTAGATCAAGGTGGTTCTTGCACAAGAGAGGGGGCAAGGGTCTGGTAAGAGACCTCGGCATTCCTGTAGGTTCAGTGGAGCCTCATCTGGAGGTAGGGATACTTTTGGTAAAGGAAATCCTCCCAGGATGTTTCATTCATTACTCCAGACATCTAATAGTGCTTCAGGTGGTCGCGCCCCTCATATGTTTCATCTAGATCAGCTAGCCTACAGTGAACCACCAGATTCTATTAGTGCACCTCCACTCCAAGGTTTTCAGGGTGGTTACTTAGGTTGACAGGGTTAGTTTCAGAGACAGTTGCCACAGCAGCCGAGGTCTTATTATACTTTTGGTGACCCGAGGCACATTGCTAGGTTTTGCCCTTGGGCATCGGGCAGCTCACAACATCAGGGTTTTCGTGCCATGGTTCCAGCACCTGTTGCTACACTGCCTGCTCAGCCAACTAGAGGCAGGGGTCAGGCAGCCAGAGGTAGAGGTCAGACTATTAGAGGTGGAGGTCAGGCTGTTAAGGTGGTAGCCAACCAGTTAAAGGCCGACCCAAGGATGTGGTTCAGAGTGGTGGGGCCCAACCCCAATTTTATGCTTTCTCAGCTAGGCCTGAGGATGAGTTATCTAACACTGTTATCATAGGTATTGTTTCAATTTTCCATAGGGATGCTTCAATTCTATTTTATCTGGGCTCTACTTATTCCTACGTGTCATCCTATTTTGCTTTGTATCTGGTTGTGCCTCGTGATTCTTTGTGTGCTCCTGTGTATGTGTCCACACCTGTGGAAGATTCTATTTTTATAGATCGTGTATATCGGTTATGTGTGGTTACCATTGGGAGTCTTGAGACTAGCGTAGATCTCCTACTTCTCAATATGGTAGATTTCGATGTCATCTTGGGTATTGATTGGCTGTCACCTTATCATGCTATATTGGATTGTCACGCTGAGATAGTGACCTTAGCCTTGTCGGGGTTACATTGATTAGAGTGGAGGGGGACTTTTGGCCATTCTACCAGTAGGGTTATCTCTTATGTGAACGCTCGGCATATGGTCGAGAAGGGGTGTCTAGCTTACTTGGCTTATGCCCGTGATTCTAGTGCGGAGGTTCCTTCCATGAATTCGGTACCATTTGTTTGTGAGTTTCCAGAGGTGTTTCCTGCAGATCTTCCGGGGAGGCCACCCGATAGAGAAATTGACTACTGTACTGATTTGGATTCGGGAACTAAGCCCATTTCTATTCTGTCATACCATTTGGCCCAGCTAGATTTGAAAGAATTGAAGGAGCAGTTGCAAGATTTTCTTGATAAGGCTTTATTAGACCTAGTGTCTCACCCTAAGGTGCGCCTGTGTTGTTCGTGAAGAAGAAAGATGGATCGATAAGGATGTGCATAGATTACCAACAGTTGAACAAAGTCACCATCAAGAACAAGTATCTATTGCCGAGTATTAATGACTTATTTGATCAGCTTTAGGGTGCTAAGGTATTTTTGAAGATTGATTTGAGGTCTGGCTACCATCAGTTGAGGATTAGGGCATCCGATGTCCTTAAGACAGCTTTTTGGACTCGGTACGGGCATTATGAGTTTCTAGTAATGTCCTTTGGGTTGACTAATTCCCCAACAAGATTTATGGATTTGATGAACCGGGTGTTCAAGCCGTATCTGGATTCCTTTGTGATTGTGCTTATTGGCAATATCTTGATCTACTCCTGCAGTCGAGAGTAGCACGATCTGCATTACTTCAGACTCTGAGGGATAGCCAGCTATATGCCAAGTTTGCAAAGTGTGAGTTTTGGTTGGACTCAATCGCTTTCTTGGGGCACATAGTATCGAAAGACGGCATTCAGGTTGATCCTAAGAAGATTGAGGCAGTTCAAAACTGGCCTATACCCACTTCAGCTATGGAGATCCAGTGTTTCTTGGGTTTGGCGGGTTATTATCGTCAGTTTGTGGATCAGTTTTCATCTATAGCAACCCAATTGACGAGATTGACCCAGAAGGGTTCCCCATTCAGATGGTCAGATGAGTGTGAGGCGATCTTTCAGAAGCTCAAGACTGCTTTGACTACAACGCCAGTGTTGGTGTTGCCTATAGGTTCAAGATCTTATACGGTATATTGTGATGCATCCTGCGTTGGGCTCAGTGAAGTATTGATGCAGGATGGCAGAGTGATTGCGTATGCGTCGTGAAAGTTCAAGGTTCATGAGAAGAATTACCATGTCCATGACTTGTATCTGACAACCATTGTTCATGCGCTGAAGATTTGGAGGCACTATCTTTATGGCGTGTCGTGCGAGGTTTTCACGGATCATCAGAGCCTTCAATAGTTGCTCAAACAAAAGGATATCAATTTGAGGCAGAGGGGGTAGTTGGAGCTATTGAAAGACTATGATATCACCATCTTGTATCATCCTGGGAAGGCCAATGTGGTATCTGATTCCTTGAGTAGAAAGGCAGCAAGTATGGGCAGCCTTGCGTACATTCCAGTCGGTGAGAGACCGTTTGCATCAGATGTTCAGACTTTGGCCAATCAGTTCGTGAGGTTGGATGCTTCAGAGCCCAGTCGTGTTCTAGATTGTACAGTCACTCAGTTTTCCTTGTTTGAGCATATCAGGGAGCGGTATCATGATGACCCTCATTTGCTTGTCCTTAGAGACACAGTGCGGCAAGGTAGTGCCAAGCAGGTTACTGTTGGAGATGATGGAGTTTTGAGGATGCAGGGTTGTATTTGTATTTCAGTGTAGATGGAATTCGTGAGTTGGTTCTTGAGGAGGCCCACAGTTTCCTATATTCTATTCATCCGGATACCGCCAAGATGTATCAAGACTTGTGGCAACATTATTGGCAGAGAAGGATGAAGAAGGGCATAGTTGCTTATGTAGCTCGGTGTCTAAATTCTTAGCAAGTAAAATTTTAGCATCAGAGACTTGGTGGTTTGAGTCAAAGGTTAGAGATTCCTGAGTGGAAGTGGGAGTGTATCACCATAGATCTTGTTGTTGGAATCCCACAGACTCATAGGAAGTTCGATGCGGCATGGGTTATTGTGGACAAGCTGACCAAGTTGGCGCATTTCATTCCTGTGGCAGTTACCTATTCTTTAGAGCGGTTAGCTGAGATCTACACCCGCGAGATCGTCCGTCTTCATGGTGTGCTGTGTCTATCCTTTCTGATCGAGGTACACAGTTCACCTCGCACTTATGGAGCGAAGTACATCGTAAGTTGGGCACGCAGGTTGAGTTGAGCACAACATTTCATCCTGACTTGTGTTATAGATTTCGAGGGTTCGTGGGATCAGTTCTTGCCACTTGCGGAGTTAGCCTACAACAACAACTACCAGTCGAGCATTTAGATGGCTCCCTGATCACGCTCAACTATGTCTTCTATAAAGACTAAACGGGCGTTGCAAATATAAATCTGGGGTATTAAGCCCAAAGTCGATCCCACGAAGAATTGAACGTATCAATTGAGTTTATTAAATACTAAACTGGTGTTTAATCAAGTTTCTCAAGACTTTTAAATATCAATTTGTGTTGTTTAACTAATTCTACTAACAAAATAATCAACTAATAATTAATCTAACAATTTAATGTAAACAATGATAATAAAGACCTAAGGTTATGGTTTCCCCCGTTGGTGAATTCTTTCTCCGATACTTCTTATAGCTTAATTAATCGTCTC